>ML777895.1:150688-217793 GCA_009831015.1 Picea engelmannii | reverse complement strand
AATCTTTTTCTTTGCATTAATAAACTGCTCCAAGTAGTCGCGTTGGCTAGGGCCGTGGATGTTTCCCCGTAGGGGTTTTACCACGTGAAAACATCGGTGTGTTGATCTTTGATCTGGTTATGTGAGTGGTTACTGAAGGTGTTCGTCCTCTGTTGGAATACCTGTGTTGTCGAACAATTTGCTAATTAGTATACATAAAAATAAATTATTGTCAGGTTATCTGTCAAACTTTTGAATATTATACTTGTGTTAGTTTTCAATAATAACATATTTGGATATAACAATAGGAAGATAATAAAAGTTTTTTTTCTCAAGTAATCTCTAAATATTCATCATGTGCCTACTAATCTAGGATTGTCCATCAACGTTCAATCAAAATTTATTTTGATAAAGGACCAAGGTGGCAGAGACCAAGTTTCTTGTAATTTTACATGAGGGGAGGGATATGGGATTCTTTCTCCAAATATTCTTGAGTCGATGTCCCAATTGGATAGAATTCATTGCTCCTTCAGTTTACATTTTTTGTTTTCTTCTAGCCAGAAAGAGGATTGGAATGATTCTTTGATATTTTGGTGTATTTTCTTCCATAGTTCCTCCTTGACCCTCCTTTTTTCTTTAAATATGTGTACGTTCCTTTATTTCCAAGAGTCCTAGAGGATGAATCCAAGAAATAGGTGCCAAATGTTATTTAATATTGGGCTCTCAAAGGGAGAAAACCTCCATTCTTTTATGGTTTCTAAGATGTAATTCCGCATGCGATATGACTACATTCAGGTAATTTCTCCCATATCCCACAATAACTTTTCTTGATGCCACCAATTAAATAGATGCTTCAATGATCCATATTTTAATTTACACATATAACAGAGTAATAGTCCCCCAAATATTTTTTTATTTTATTTTGTCCCATTTTAGTACCTTCCTATTACCTAGAAACCATAGGAAATTAGATATTCTTTGCCACGCCGCAAATTTCCATATTTTTTCTTTTTCTAAAGATTTATGCCCCGCTTCCATGGTGTAATATTCCTAGGCTAAAAATGTCCCTTCTCCTTTCTAACCCCATATAAGGATGTATTTCCCATTATAAAAACCATTTTCATCCACTTTTTAACTTCTTTTCCTATAGATATAAGACCCTCTAAGAAGTGTATGGTGGCCATTTGTCTTGAATCTTCCACACCCTCCATCCCCTTTGGTTTTCCCTCTGGTTATCATCCTAGTATTAGTGGACTAGGTTCCAATTTGAGGAGAGGAAATGGTCCTTGAATTCTAAGAGAGAGTAATTATCATTTATTGTAGTTGGATACTACCATGAATCATCCCAAAAGAGTGTAGAAGTCCCATTTATAAATTCCCCCAAAAAATGAGCTTGGAAAATTTTTTGTTCCTCCATGTGTTGTTCCAAATCACCAAGCCTTATTCAAGACCATCCACTTGAATGAGGTCTTGTTATTCTATTTCCATTGCATATTTCTATCCCCAAATTTGACTCCATAATTTTTCCTTACTATACAACCAAATCCACCATAGTTTCCCTACTATAACATTGCTAAGATTTTGGATATCCCTAATGTAACATACCGAGCTCCATGTTGAGTCACATTACTTTCATTTTGACCCTGTAACATGTTGTTCTATCAAAAATTATTTCAACCTAGCTCATACTTAGCTCTAATTACCAATTATGATACCAATATGTTCTTTGTCTATTTATATAAGGAAATATGCATGCAATATAAATGGAAACTCATGCAATTCACAAAATTATAACATCATGTAACTTATTAATCAAACTCAACATTTTTAATAGCAATATACACATATTAATCTCAAAAGATAACACAAAAACCATAACACTTATTTTATGAGTAAATACCATCAACTAGATGCATAGAAAGGATGTTCCTCCCAACCGTCAACTCTATTTCTCTATTTCTCTCAATACCAAGCCACCCTCGAGCTCAGGATATGATTCCACAAGGACAAATGACTCCTATGGATAGCTAAACTCCCTCACATAGCCCAATACCCAACAAATGACAATAGAAATACTCTTATAGTGTTTTCCACCACTCATCTCTCTTCCCCAACCTACACCACCCCATGAATGGAATCCCAGTCTCTACCTTGTAGTCCCTTAGGCAATTCTCACTCCCTCTAGGGATCCAATGTATTGTTTCTAGGAATATCAATGCTAGAGGCTCCAGAAAATCCACATGTCTATGAATTATCAATCACAAAAATGCCATGCTCATTCCTATAGGGAATTTCTTATCAGATATATGTGACAGGCATCCCTAGCCTTCCATCATAGGAATAACAATCTAATTCTATATAGGTTAATGGTGAACTCAATACATTACCCTAGAGTCAACACAGTCCAAAACAATGAATAGGTAGAATGATCAAATGATCCCCCTAACTCCCCAAACCAAGGGAATTAGTATACATGTCATAAAATTTCCACTTGGAAACCAAGGAACCCCACCTAGCTCCTTGACATGCATTTACCTAAAGATTTGTCCTTTAGCATACTTTTAAGGTAACTGGAAAATAAAATAATATAAATTAGACTTTATACACATTGGGGCCCCCTTAATCCCCTCTCGCATATAAATATTAATAAAATATTGACTTTAGAATTTGGTTGACCGAGGAAATACTTTAGTCGGATACAAGACAAGTTAGCTATACAATCAACCAAATAGTCAACCCAGTCGAATAGACAAATGATCTAAGCAACCATACAGTCGATCCACTCGACCAAACAAATAGTCCAACTAGTCAACCAAATAGACAGTCGCCCAATAAAGATAATTCAATTCCCTCTTGTGGAGTCATAGCCCCCCAATGTTTCATCCCTCTTGTATTGTTGTCAATGATGTTTTTATCATTAATAACTTTGATATACATAATAATTTGATTGGCCCTTTTCCATACAATCCAACTCACTAGACTATATAACATTTATGAATATACAATTACAACATGGGTGTCAAACTAGGGGTATTACATTGTCGCCCCCCTTATTTTCATTGTCTTTGATGCACTATATACGAATATACAATTAGTTTTTATAAAATTCCTCAAACATGTGTGAGTACTCCTTCCTCATTGTATCCTCATGCTCCCTCGAGAATATTTAGATATGTAACATGTTCATTGGTCTTCATTTTTCCCGTGTCTTTGTTTTTTAGAACACCATTTCTTGGTGTTCTTCTTTCTTGGTACTCAATTCATGTCTTTTTTTTAGCTCTCTATATAACAACCCACCATTAAAACATACATGTTATAGATATTTTAATACAAGAAGTACACAATTTATAGGAGTTATCAACTCATAATGTAAACATGTATTCAAAATAATTTTTTAGTCATAATCCAATACTTATTTGTATGGTTTTTTATGTTCTTCACAAATCTTCCACGGGAAAGAATCCATCCTCTGACACCCCCTCATGATCCTAGCCACATGAATTATTAAGTTGTCTCTTCCTTGTTGTACTCACCCTCCAAGCTCAAGGATCCCCTTCACTTTTACACATTTCCTCAAGTGATTCATCATTTGTCAAGGTTTTTCATGCCCATGGAGAGAGCCAAGTTACTACTAGACATCCACTGGTATAGTTTACTCAACAGTTGTTGGTGCACTGATGTAGGACCCTAGGTTTAATTTATCTTAACCATATAAACCCTTTAAACACTAGCCCTTTCGGAATCACCTGCATGCAAGCGAAGTCTCACCCAAGGCATATATTGGGGCTACAGGAACCTATTTTCTGCAATAGTGAGGGTATGGGAGGTGATCATCTTACGCGTTCTTATTTATATATTCTATGTGAATTATTCTATATTAGTTCTCCTTTGGTTACTTATTTAATTCAGTTATATATTACCATTATACTTCAGATTACAACATCAACCAAGTACTATAAAATTCATAACTATTGCACAATGATCACATAAAAGAAATTTATGTTATAACTTACATCAAGAGAGTATCCATGATTCATCACCTAAAAGATAAGAGAACACGATAGTTCACATCCAATTTTGGGCTACACCCACAATATTTGGCTTCTTTATTATTCTTTATTTAGTAGTCTCAAGCTTCTACATTGTTCTTACAAAGATACATCATGCTATCTTTCCCTTCATCCATCCTAGCTGCTCTACAGTGCAAGCCTCTCTCTCTATGCAACATCTCCCTAGCACTCAGACTTAGACTATTTTCACTCTTAGTCTATTCTATCACCCTTCTTACAAAGCATGAGCTCTTGATAGATTGGAATAGACTCCACAATAGCACTCGATAAGAACAACACAGAATAATTTAGAACCCCTATCTTCCCAACCCATTACATATTTATACATCAATTCTAGGGCTTAAAAACCTACCTTTCTCATCCAAAAACCCTAATACAACTTATGAAAAATATTGAAAACTCATGTTGACTTGATGTTGGGGATGTTTTTCCTTATTTTACACCTGCATGTTTCTATTTCACACTCAACAACCGGTCTTCCTTCTTTTCTACTCTTGTTGTTTTTAGCATGGCGAACTGTTTTCCTTCCTTTTCACCCGCTTTATTCTATTTATTTATTTTCTACTTTATTCTTCTTCCTTATCCTTCTTACAGTGAATTGTACTCCTGAATGTGCCTCAACTACACACTCCCGAGCTTGGATGTGCCTTTACTTCACACTCTGCTCCTACCTTTTCTTATTTCTTCTTATGTTGTGCACATATTCCATACTTAGGATTTTCATTAATACAATTTCCACAATGCCTATCCAACAAGACCCCAATACTCACCAATGGCTCATCCCAAGCCACTCAGGCTTGTTTTGTCATGCTTTTCCACACCTCCATCAAATTTTGGAGGGTTCCACTGGCTGTCTGTACATATTTTGTGATTTTTTCTTCCTTACTCAAAATTTCCTTCGTGGTGTGTGTTGTCAAAGTTGTGATGTTCTCCTTAGTCTCTTGCACTACTTTCTTCATGGTTCCTTGTGTAGTGGCAAACTCCCCGATCACCTGGAATGCTTTGTCCTGAAGGGATTCCAATTTCTACGTAATGCTCTTCTGTTCTATATTTTAATTTCATTGTAAATATGGACCATTCATTATAAGGTCACAGATATGACGGTAGAAGTTATGTTAGGGTTTTTTTCCCTAGAAGGCAACCCTCTTTTGTGAGGGAAATGTATTGTGTCTTTGTATGATTGGGAAAATTGTATTCTGCGAGAGAAGATTGTGAGAGAAATAACAAGAAGTTACAACGGGTTTGTTGTAAGTTGTATCCCTTCATATGCTGGATAATAATAAAGAAAGGACCTGACAATTTCTCTGGTGGACGTAGCCCACACTAGGTGAACCACGTAAATCTGTGTCTCTATTGTATTGTGTATCTTCTGTGCTTTTGTTTCTGCATTTGTTTTATTTTATTGCTCCATGGTCCTCTTTTTCTAACACGCAGTTCAGGTTACGTCACAGAAAATCGACCATCTCTATATATTTTCAACCAAATCCCATTCACCATTTCTCCAAGGACTTCTCCATTCAGTGTTTCCAACTATGAAACACCTGCCTCTATCACCTGCTTAATCACATATGGGCCTAACCTGTGCATTATGAACTTTCTAGGATGTTGCATAAACTTATTGTCATAGAGTAATACTAAGTCCCCCACTTGGAACTTTTTCTATTTAATGTGTCTATCATGCCATGCCTTCTCTCTTTCCTTTTGAACTTTTTGACGGAAACCTATGACAAACCGATCTTCCTCAAGATGTAACAAATGCGACAATCTATTTTGATGATGAATTTGAAATTCCTCTGTCAATACTGCAATTATTTTATTCGAGAAGTGTGTTCCTTGATCAATGAGTAATATGAGTGGACATCCAAATCATGTGACTACATTCTCAAATAGAAATTGTGAAACATTGTTCGCGATGCATTCTATGACTAGTGTTGCTTCTACCCCATCTTGTCAAATACTTTGTCGCAGTGATTATGTACATCACCCCTGATCTTCTTGTTGATGGCTTGATTCGCCCAACAAATTCTATGGACCATTTATCAAATGTTTGTAATGTAAAATATGGATGTAAAGGCATCTCATCCCTCTTGAATGGCTTTACCACCCTTTGAAAAACATCACATTCCAAACAATGCTTTTTAGCATCTCTATGAACTGTGGGCCACTAGAGCCCTACACAAAAAAAAATATGCACAGTCGCTTTACTTGCATAGTGTCCTCCTGCAATCCCTTCATGTGATTCTACAAGTATCATCGTACTTTCATGTTCCAACACACATCATCTCAATATTCCATCTGCACCCAACTTGTATAAGTTCCCTGCAATCAACTAACAATTTTTTTCTTTAACTATTATTTTTTTCTTCTGTGCAATTTTCATGTCTGTCTGGGCCATTCATGTACATAGAAATTTCATGATATCTACGAAGTATTCATCCACCATTTTAACCACAAATAGTTGTGCATTTGGTAAGATTTCATCTAAATTTCTTGCATCTTCTCCTGATAGTATGCACAATAAATGATCCGGTCTTTCATTTAACTTCCCTGGTTTCACCACAACCTCAAAGTCGTATTCCTGAAACAACAATAACCATCTACACATTATTCCCCCCAACATTGTCTTGTTCACTAATTATTTTAGCATAGAATGGTATGTATACATATTAAAGTGAGACCCCAATAAGTAATGTATGAACTTCTGCAACACATATACCATTGTCAATCCTTCATGTTTTGTAGTGGTGTAATTCTTCTCTTCTAAGGAAAACTTCCTACTTGAAAAAGAAATTTAGTGATCTATGTCTCCTTCCCCTGGTTGATATAGTATTTCTCCCAAAGCTATGGATGACACATCTACATGAACATGGAACTCCTTGTTCCAATCTGGAAAGATCAAAATCAACGTGGTCACTAGTTTTTACATTAAGGTGTCCAAGCTCTTCTGACATTACTCGTTCCATTGGAACTTCACTTCCTTTTTCAACAATTTTTCCATAGGTGTTCTTATCTGCACATATCCTTTGATAAAATTCCTATAATATCATGTGTTTCCCAGAGTTTCCCTCAGTTGTCTGACTGATGTAAGTGTTTTTAAATCCAGAATCACTGCAATCTTGGTTGGATCCACTAGTTATCCCTACTTGCAGACCACATGGCCCAACAAAATTCCAAATGGTGAGCAAAAAATACACTTATTCAAATTCAAGAAGATCTGACACTGTCTACACATATCCAACATTATCCTGAGTACTTCTATGTGATCCTTCAGTATACTGGACATAGTCCAATCATCCAAGTATACTTCAAGGAACTTATGAATAAATTATGTAAACGTTGCAACCACAACTCTTGAAAACATTGTAGGGGAATTCTTCATTCCAAAGGGAATTACTTTATATTGATAACTTCCCCATTCTTTCACGAAAGTAGTCGTGTACTTGTCTTCCTGCACAATATTATCTAATGGTACTATGAGAATCCATCTATGAAAGTGTAAGTCTCTTGGTCTCCTACGTTCTCCAGTACCTCATCTATGAATGGTGTGGGAAATGGATCATGTAAACATGCATTATTTAGCTTCCTCGGATCTACACAAATCCCAATTCCTCTAGTTTTCTTGTCTTGTACCACCATTGGAATTATCCACTCAGATTCCACCACTGTCTTAATGATCCTTATGGCCAACATCATGTCTATTTATACTTTCACCTTCTCTTTGTATTTCGGATTTAACCTGTAAGGTCTCTGTCGCATTGGTTTAGCACCTGGTTTTAAATGAATCTTCATATCACCTAAGTCCCCAACTATCCCCTTCATTTTTGATAATGTAGTTGGGAATAGGTCTTGATATTCATGCAGTAAATTTGCAATCTTCTCCACTGTTTGATCACTCTAGTAATCTCCTATCTGCACAAACTTTGGGTTTTCTATCATCCCAATGTTTACCTTCCATGTATTTATTGGTTGTGTGTATGCAGTGGAATCAAGATCTAGCCCTTATACTGTCTGTTCTCCTTCTATTTCAGGTACTTGCATCTTCCTGGCATCTTCTTCATCATGTTCTTCCTTAGCAACTTTGTAACACTATGATAATTCATGTACAATCATAGAAGCTCTATGTGCACTGCACACTAGTACCACCTCCATCATCCCTTATTTTGAGAATATCTTGGTTCAAATATCCTGTAGCACGACATCTATTGACGAAGATTCATGTTCAAATGTGAATGTTACCTGGAACCTTTGAAGCATCTCGTCCCATCTTGATGTTTCTCTATGCATTTCCATCTGCAAATATCAGTTCTTTGGAATTGTATCCAATGTATGTATAAATTTCTGCATCCATTTTGTCTATGGTACTAAAATCCATATGGTTATTCACTACTCAACGTGACCTACTAGATCACTCTCTCTTGTATACATATGGGAAATATTCTCCAATTCGGTACTAAATCTCACTTGCCTTAACCTTCTACACTGCGACCAATCTTCCATTCCATGTTTCTGTGCAACCCACCACCTAGCTAGAGTAGATTTTAGGACAACATCTAGTGCTATCAGTATCTACTCTTCAGGTACATGAAACTCAAATGCCTTTAAAAACAAGCTTATATCCATCAATCCATCATTCCTAGGTGGATCTCATAACTCTGTTCCAATCCATCGCAATGATCGGGTTATGCACGAACATCGTCTAGTTGATACTTCGTGCATCCTCTATTGCCAACGCCCCAAACCTTCCTCAGAATCTGATGCACATGAACTAGTACTTCTCCAAATTATCTTACCATATACATTGGGGTTAACCTAATCATCCATCCATGCAGTCATGCTATACAAGTTGTCAATGTCATTGCCTCTTGTTGGATCTATGTACCTCGTTCCTTCTATTGGGTCCAATGGTGCAGTAACTTTCAAGTCTTTGACTTCAAATATCATTTACCTCCTCTTCATATTGATGATCTCTTTATTATCAAAGGCCCATTCAAGTCCCATCAGTGTTGGATAAGGTTGACTATCATCAACGATCTCAATGACTTCAAAATCTGTTGTACTACACACCCCATCTGTGTTCACATGTTGATCCAGATTTAGGAGTGAAACAAACTAATTAACATACTGAATACAATAAACACAGAGATATGAACAATAACACAGATATGTAGTGAACGATATCTTCTATTGAAGAATGAAATAGTTTGAAACTATAAAACTGCAGAACTGAAACACTTGCTTGAATGGTGATAGTTATCTCTGAGAAGAGATGTGGATGCTATGCACATTCGTCTGAGAAGAATCGATTAAAATGAGGCTCCAGAGGCATTTTTGATATTACTCATGAATTCCAAAACCCTAGACATCCAAAAACCTAACCCTAGAAGGTGAAACGCCAAAATTCATGTGGGCCCCTATGGGTAAGTTGGTGTAAGTTGGTACCTCAACTTCCCAGGGTCATAAATTTTGCATACGACCTCCATTTTAGGCGTGTGATATCCCATTGGAAAGTTCTTTCAGAGAGATACACATTCCTTCATCAAAATCTTACTTAGTAAACAATTTGACTATGGCGAGCCAAAAAAAGAACATTTAGGGCCCCAAAACAACCCTAGAAGTACAACAAGATGTGCTAACATGAAAACATACAAAATAATCTAGTTGGATTAGGCAAGAGGCCACCAATATCCACTTGGAAAATATGTGGGGCTTCAGATAGCCCCAAAAGTTTAGAACCCACAATTACAAAGAAATACAAAATAACATGTTGAACAAAACATACAAGAGGAGCTAGTTGGAATAGGTGGGTGGCCACCAATATCCACCTGTATCAATTCTCCCCCCTTAGGAAGTAATGGTATCCATTGCATTGAGTTACCCCATCATGTGAGGAAACTTCTGCTAGATTTGGCCCCAGGTGAGCCACTTGCCTTCGTGTAGGAGTTGCCTTGCCTTGACAACCCGATAAAGTTGGATCCTCTACTTGCAAGTTCCCTTGACCTGTGTGTCCACTATATGATCAGTGGAGGCCTATTCCATGCAGACATGGTTGAGATATTTTTGTGTCAGTTGTTTTGTGATCTCTGAGGTGTCCAATAATGGTGGAAAATATGGCCGAAGGAGGTCCAGATTGAACACTAGATGCAAGCCAAGGAAGGGTGGAGTGTTGAGCTCAAAAGCATTGCTACCCGTATCCTTGGTGATAGTGTAAGGCCCATAGAGAAGTGGGTGAAGGTTCTGATGGGGCCCCATGAGATTCTCCTTCTGCAAATGTAACCAAACTTTGTCGCCAACCTAAAATCGGTGTGGTACCCTGTGTTGATCATGGCGCTGCTTATACTTAGCATTGTATTTCTGTAAAATCTCCTGGACCTATTGGCAGATGTGATGAATTCTCTCAATGAATCTGGTGTCTTTATCGATCACAGACTGATCATGGGAAGAGTCTTTCCATGCGGTGGCAAGAGGAAGTGAAACATTAATGGGTCCCAAGGGATGGAATCCCAAACCCACCTAAAATGGGCTATGGTTGGTGGAGCTATGGAGAGTCATGTTGTAACTATGTTGAACATAGGGGAGACTCTCGTCCCATGTAGTGGGACTTAGTTTTCTCCACACCAAAATTTCCTACCACCCAACTGTAGTGGGATTCCAAAATAAGCTTTCCACACATGCTTATAGGAACAAAGAGATGGCCCAGGTGGCATAAGAGCATGTCCTGAATGTGAAAATCAGTGACAGTTGTGCCTGTTCCCAAGAGTTGATAGGTGGTGGCAAAGTCCAGATCTTGCTGATAGAGTTGGGGCCACTCAGATGCTTCATGTCCACAGGAATGGAGAACAATGGTGACTGTAGCCACAGGAGGCTGACTAAGGCATTCAATGACACGATTGGAGATACTTGTCTTATACTTGATGTTGATATGGAACTGTTGCAGGTAGGTGGACCACTTTTGATGGTGGTCGTTCTGCAATTTCCCCCATGTTTGTATGAATTGCAGAGGCTTGTGATCTGTTTGTATGATCGTTTATTTTCCTAGAATGTAATGTTTCCATTGAATATAGGCTTCTACAATGGAATACATTTCCTTGTCATAGGTGGGGTATTTTCAAACAGTGTCGGAGAGTGTCTCACTATGGTATGCCACCAGATTCCCTTGTTGAGTGAGAACTGTGCCCACAACATAGTCAGATGCATCAGTCTCAATCTTGAATGGTTGTTGCAGATTGGGCAAGGAGAGTATTGGAGTTGAGCACAAGTGATGCTTTAGATCATTGAATGCTCTTTGTTGATCATTTCCCACACAAACTTGTCCCTACCACCAACCTTGCTCACCTGGCTGAGGGCCCATGCAATATAGGAGAACCCCAACATGAACCGTTAGTAGATGTTGGCTAGTCCCAAGAAGCTCTGAAGCTCAGTCAGTGTGGTCAGGGCTCGCCAGTCACGGATGACCTGGATCTTAGCTAGATCAAAATGTACCCCATGCTCATCAACAATGTAGCCCAAGTATTGGACCTTATTCATGCCAAAAGAGAATTTTTCCAAGTTGGGATATAGCATGTGTTATCATCGAGTGCTCAAAACCTGTTGAATATGCTACATATTCTCCTCCCACGTCCTGTTGAACATGAGGATGTGATGCAGGAGCACTGCCTTCAAATTCAACAGTGCACACATAGAGGCAAATGAATGACATCTCAACAATGACAGAATTTCAAATCAAACACTAACTTCAGAATTTAATCGGTTGTTGAGATATTTTGTAAACAACAATTTAAAAGTGTAACTTGTTTGTAAATTCTTGAATAACTATAAGGGATTGCAGATATGGAGTGTCGACTCTATCTGGAAATAACTAGTAGTTATTGTAATAGGACCAGAGTAGGTAACAACTTTTAATTTGAGATGATAGATTGCAGATAGGACGAGAGAGCTCATGGAGCGGTCCTTAGATAGTTTTTCCATTGTTGTATTGTAACAGAGAGACAAAATAGAGAGATCAATAGAGCAAAGTAGAGTAGCAGAAACACTATGTATTTTTTTTTTCATGAATGAATAGAAAAAACTGAAATTGTCCCAAATCCTTGGACTTTGTTCATTTCATGTGTGATTGAATGAATTTTATTCTATGTGTATGATTTATTACATTTCTTTCATGTATGATTGTTCAAGAGATTAATTGTATGAATTCGTGAAGAAGCTGGTTGAGTTTCAATCATTTTTGTTATGATACTTGTATGCAAGGTGTGCATCTCGAACGCAAGGAGTGTGTCGACTAAATCTCAGATTGACTTAGAGAAGTTCAGAGAGAATCAGAGAAAATCAGACCAGTTGCAAGGTGTGCACAACGTCAAGAATCCAACAAGCTTCGAATAACCAGCATAGAAGAACACCAGGTGGGCGAGAAGCATTTTATTTTCAAGAAAATCCTTCGAACTGAGTTATTTGAAATCCCAAGAACGCAAAGTGTGCATGGGAGATCGAAATCCTTTTAAGGATATAAGCTCAAAAGAGATAATACTTTTTGTAACAACTATCCACGCTATGATACTAAATAATATTTAATAATTTAAAGACATGCCTTAAGTGTAAACACAATTTTCTTCTTTCATAGATGGAATAAACTACCACATATTCATAACTCATTTACAATTTTTCCAATGCTAAATATTATAAATTTGAATCTAATACACAAATCTAAATAAGACAATGAGATAAATAAGAAGTTAACTTTACCATTAAAATATTTCAATAAAACATAACAAAATATACCAAGTGAAATACCTCCTCCCTAGTGTGTTGAAGATGACCATTTGCGATGTAGTCCTTCAAGTAGTAGGAAGATGCTTTCAAACATTCATTTCTTTCCACTTTCCTAGAGGGAAACAATGGAATCCTCCCAACCAACTAGGAGCCTAGACGGCTTCCTAGCTCCAAGAAACCTTTTAGTTTCTTGGCCCCTCCATGCCCGTGACTCCAAGAACAACAAAGCACATATGCTCTAACAACATTATCACAAGAATTATACCTTCCAAGAATTTTTACAACCTCTCAACATGCTCAAACCTCCCAATCCCCCCTTCCTCACCACTTCTCCTCCCTATTTATCAAGTTTCCATACACCCTTCCCAAGTCTCCTCAACCACCCTCATTATTATCCATCAACCTCCCTTATCTAGATTTTTGTGAAAAGATTAAAATAAAACTAAAATATAAATGACTTGCATTAAACAACAATAAATAAAATTCAAAGTCTTTCTTCTCATGCTAGCTAATAAATGTAATTTGACAATTTTCCCAAAATGTACATAACAACCCACCATGCTCATTTAATTCATTATACCCACCATCAATCAAAGTCAAGAAGGTATTTAATGCTTCTAGATATTTTGTATGCAATATAATTTACATATTCAATAAACATTCAATTAAATAGTTAATAATTTACTTTAATAATTAATACATTAATTAATTGTACTAGTGTACATGGGTAAGGTATGTGTATGTAGCTAGCGGACACATATCTCATGTATGTACTAATGCTAAACAACCATTGCCTCTAGTGCATAGTTCCTATATGATCACCAAGACATGTAGGACAACAGATCAAGCAATGCATCATTTAATAATCTTAACGAACAAAATTACACCAATTCATCAATAACTCGTTATCACACTTAAAATATCAATAGGAAATCAAAGAGGGTTTTAAACATGTTAGGAACCAAGTGAGTAAACAATAGTGTCATCTCTAATCCCCAATCAACATTCTCAACTAACATTGAAGCATCCTTCCTTCCTAACCTACTTCCATCTTCCATCCTATCCTTTCCTTTGTTGGACTAAGTTGGAGCATCAACTATATTGACTTAACTCCAGATAGAACCTGTAAGAGGAAGTGTCATACATCTCGACCAAGCTTCCCCAACAGGAAACTAACAGTCACCATCACATGTCTAGGGGAGCATGACTTCACACAGCCCTCCCAGGACTCTAGGTTTTAGATGATAAATGGTGGGAAATACCTCCACCCTTCCTTATAGAACCAGGGTCAACACCCTACATCAAGCCCCATTGTGAAACTATTGTTATTAGAGTCACGTCATCGAACAACCACTCTAGGCAAGCTGTGTGTCCTACCAAAACCACACTTACCACAGATCATAAAAATATTTCGAATCATAAATTAAATAATAAGTACAACTTATAACATGTGTTATATTCTCGATGTTTACAACATCCAAGTTACCTCATCACTATATTCATTTGGCTATCACATATATCATCAACCTATAGGTTAGTTCACTAATAACTCATATCTATCCAGATACATCACAATATATAATAATCCATAATTTGCATTGATGTTTAATTAAGAAATGTATGTTTATTTACATCATGTGTTGCATGTATTATACCTTCACACCATAACTTGAACTGGTATCCATGTATCGAACTTCCCCATTTTAATTTTCATGTTTAAACAATTAGAGAACTATCTTTGTCATGAGCATATATCATGTAACACATAAGTGGGTATAGATGTGCACATCCCAATGTCTAACTCGGACTAATTGATTCCAAAAAAATGCTAAGCGTTGAATTACTAAGATGAGTAAACAACAATGTTCTCACTGCCTAAGGCCAAAATATGGGTTGCTACATACACCCACCCTTCATGAAACTTCGTCCCGAAGTTATTTTCATAATGCAAAGTAATCATAATGTGTGGTATTTACATCTCCCTAGTGTTAGCTCTTTTATTTATTTATTTCATTATTTTCACATCTTGCATACTATTGTTCTTTACCTTACATTAGCATTTTAGCAACGTGAATAACAATTATCAAGTCACCTCACCTCTACAATAACATAACTATATCAATAATTTCAAGTATATTTAAGCACCTTTTAATTAATCCCTCTCATTATAGTTATTTGAACCATCAATGTACCTTTCAATCGTAAAATTTTTAGTATAATAGCCACCATGATTTAATATGTCTTTATGTTGAGCAAGTTTATTCGATAATTTGATTTCTTCACACTATCCTATAAATCTTTCAATAATGAAGACAACTCGTTTATCTCACCATTCTAACCCATACCTCAAATTTGTCACTACTTCGATGTTTGGCCTAAGATCATAAAGGGATTCCAACACTCTTAGCCTTATCTTTTACTCCAATAATATTTATAGTTATTATTCCATAATATTTGTTGTTACTATTCCATGTATTTATATTAATTTCAAAATAAAAAATAAAAGAATAAAAGAAATTGTTATTCACTTTTCATTGAATACTCTAGCATAGGATGGTTGTCTAAAAATGCCTAAGAAGTGTATCCATAATTGCCAATGGAATGTAGAACATGCTTCTCAAAAATAAGGATTATCTACCATACTCTTTGAAATGTGTGTATCACATGTGGTACATGCAACCTTACATTTGCTATTCAAATAAGCAATAACTAAACAAACCATACTAATAGTTTTATTTTATATAACATTTATATATATTTATTTGAACTTTACATACCAAATTAATCTCCTTAACTCTAGATTTTCCCAATATTTTTAATAATATAAATAATATTGTTGTGTTGTCCCATCCTTGAGTAACCCAATAACCTTGACACTATAAAAAATTGTATCATATGTTCTATATGTTTTGGTTAATATAATAATGTTTTTAACTTAAAAAAAAAAAACAAACTAATAAATCTAAGCTTTTAATAACTTATTTACACACTTAGTATCATTGTTTTAATGATTTTTTTTTTTTTTTTAATATTAAAGGGTAATGGGGTAATGAATTTGTTGTAATTTACAAAATTCATTATGTAAATGAAAAAACTTCAAAGTCAAATTTTCATATTCTAAATTAAATTTATCCATACAAATTGATAAAAAAAATGTTCTTACATACATAATTTTAAAATAATAAATAATAAAACAAAACAAACTACATCTTTGCTCAATTATATATACATATAGCTTTCTTCAATACCATGTATAAAAGAATCTTCTCCATATAATTCTATTTCTATTTTTACATATAGATATGTACACTTATTTCAATTATTATTATTATTATTATTATATATTTATAATATACTAAAAACATGAAACGATCTTTTTCAAATAATTTTATTTTATATTTATGTATATACACATGTTTATTTCCATATATATATATATATATATATATATATATATATATATATATATAATTGGTAAAATGTAATTATAATTATAAATTATTTAAAAAAGAAATATGAGCATGTTGAATTTATTCATTTAAATTTTTTTTGTTTGAGATAAAATAGAATAATAACCACAACCACAAATATAATAACATTTTCACTTAACAGCATTAAGTATAAGTATCATAACATTATAGTTACTTATTATTAATATATATAATAAACATGAATAAAAACAATGACTAAATATCTACTTATTAATATATTCACACATTAATGCTTTGAGCCTTCCTTCTTAATCTATACATTAAGATTTTAATATATTTTATAATTTTCATTTAAAATATTATGAGACCAACGATTTTGACCCTGAATAACAAGTTTACGAAACATTAATATCCACATTGATATTGGTTATAATGATCCGAGATTTGGTAGTTTAATTAAAGTTGACAAGGTTGTTTTTTTTTTTTTAATTCTTCAAAAATTAAAAAAAATGTAATCTTGTGTGTCATGACTCTACTCTCCTCTATTGGATCCTTTTAAAGTTTAACCACTTATCGTGATATGACTTAAATATTTAAAGTTTAATCTCTTATTGTGATGTGACTTAATCATTTAAAGTTTAACCTTTTATCGTGATATGAATTAAGCATTTATTGAATAAATCAAACTTATTATTCATTTATTGTTTAAAACAAAGCACTATTTTACTTAATGACATAATGACATAGTCATTAATTGATAAGTGACAACTATGATTATAACCGGTATTGTCAAACCAACTTCATGAAGGATACATAATGGTTAAATTTGCAAGGTCCATGGACTAATTAAACTTTCACTCACACACAGATGCTTTTTGCTTGCATTATAAGCAAAGAATTAAATGGTTCTGGACAACATTGTCATTCCTTGCCTCAACAAACCAACCATTTTTGTGATTTGGATTTTCAATATAGTTGTAGGGAATTAGGTTTCCTTCCTTTTATATATATATATATATATATAAACAAAATTATGGTAGGGTATTCCTTATTTAATTTTATTCATAAGAAGGTACTTACTTATGTTGCTTCTTTATTTTAATTTTGATTTTTTTTTTAATTTTTTTTAACCGTTTCTTTTTAAAATACATAATAAAATTATATATGATTATATATCTATAGAAATGCATGCTATGATTATATATTTTGATATTTTACTGCATGCTATGATTATATATTTATATATTTTCTTTTTAAAATACATAATAAAATTATATATGATTATATATCTATAGAAGTGCATGCTATGATTATATATTTTGATATTTCACTGCATGCTATGATTATATATTTATATATTTTATTATCTCACTGTATGTTATGATTATATATTTATATATTTATAAAAAGATATATATCTTATCTTCCTCTCTGAAATCTCACGCCTTTATATCTTATCTTCATTGATTTCTCTCTAACATCTCAAACCTTTATATCTCAACCCTTATGATTTATTTCATTAGAGACGTGTGCATCGCCATTCATTTCTTTCAACGATATATTTGTATATGTCTTATCTCCATTAATTTCTCTCTGAATCTCACCGCAGCATCCATTGCAGTTGCAATTGGACACAAATTAATTCTCTTGGTCTAGGGTTTCGAGCCTGATCTATATCTTTAATTCGTGGTAGTTTGGGACAAAATCTTATCTTGTGACCATAACGTTATTTTATTAGCGTTTTTTGACCATAGCATTTTTTTATATGTAGTGCACGTACTATTCCCCACTGGATTAAATTGGATTTCCTCACTTCTTCCTTGGTAATTCTATCAGTTGGATTCAAACGTGGGTTTTTTTTGTTTTTGGGATATGACTTGGAAAAATCGTAGAAGTTGAGCCATGCTATCATGTCTTATTCTTATGGAAATTACAATCAAATAAGACTCGTTTTATCATGGTTTTAGAACCTATTTATCTCCCAACAAACCCCCAACAAACCCCGGCCATCATTGGAAGATCTGAAGAAAATACGCATGGTAAATATGTTGCTTGTCTGGAATTATGGAGAAAGTGAAGAAGCACCTACAGTTTCACCTAAGCCATAGCTCATTCCAGTTCCATATTATCCATGCATAAAGGAGAAAGCAGTTTCAGATCATCCCATTTCAAGTACATATATTTCCTTTTCTTGCTTAGGATCCATAATGCTTCATATATATATGGATTTTCAATATCTGTAAACCCTTATCGATGTCATGGGAGGAATACACCAGAGGACATCCACCCAGAGCATTCATGGCTCACTTAGAAACCCGATATGAATTCTCTAAACAAATGGCAATACCTACGAACAGTATACCAGCTGGCTCCATATTGACAAAGTGGATCCAGTATGTAAAGCACGTCATTCCGGAGCCTCGATTGCTTGTATGAATCTGCAGAGAGTAAATTCTGAGAAAATCGTCGCGTTGAGCAAACTATACCTTATCTCTTGATTTACACTCCATATGTGCGCACTAATTGGTGTTTGATGCATAGTCAGACTCGGCCCTTGATGCTTGCGCAGTTTTCTTGGCTCTTGGTCTTCGAATGTTTGGACTGGTAATTGGACATTTAGGAATTGAGACTTTTGTGGATATTTTTAAAAGAAACATACTAGCACAGCTATCAACGCCCAAAGGTTGATAAGATGAAAAAAATCTTTAAAAGAATATATTAAATTTTATTATTGATTAACAAATAAACTGTTGAGCTTCATTTATCTGGTGTTAATATTTTAATTTCTGTTAATCACTTAGGTGGCAATCAGTTAGCTATCAAAGTAATTTTTAAATATGATTAGGTAAATGTAAAAAAGTAAACACATAAACGGATGTCTTTATAATAGCTAGGAAGTTAATGATTGAAATCA
Source organism: Picea engelmannii (assembly GCA_009831015.1). Taxonomy (NCBI): domain Eukaryota; kingdom Viridiplantae; phylum Streptophyta; class Pinopsida; order Pinales; family Pinaceae; genus Picea; species Picea engelmannii. The sequence goes on along the minus strand of ML777895.1, from coordinate 198,636 downwards.
CAGCCATTTATTTTGTGTGACTACTAAAAATATTCCAGCCATATTTAATCCTGTCTATAGAAAACTTATTAAGCACTAAACCCCTATTAAATCTGCCCATTGTCAATAGATATACACCTTTCGACTTAACTAGTTACTAGCATCGTCATCAATCTACAAGAAGGAGCCCCAGAAATATTCCAAAGATGGCCATGCACATGCAGGTAGAGGAAGTCAAGGTGGGCGCCGCTGGAGATTTAAAAAAAAAACAAGAGGGGTTTCCAGAAGTGACTGTTCATAAATCTGGTTATGAAAATATTAATATTTTCAATTCATCATTAGGCACAACCCCCTTGCATAGTGTTGGAGAAGAAACCATTTTGAATATTGGTTTTAATGGAAGTGAAAATAAATTTTCAGAGGAGCAAGAGGACAAACATACTAGACAAACTGAATTTGAGGCAGTTAGGGAGTTCAAAAATAACTTTCTGAACGGTTTCTCGTTCAATAAATCTAGATACTGGAAGCAATAATGAAATGATACCCATGGTAAGGATGCATACTGAAGTTTGAAAGGCCAATGACGGTTGGCTCATATGGTGTTCATTAGAATTGGACTCAGACAACATGATAGTGTTTGGTCACCAGATCGAATCCCGTCGTGGATGCAGTGTGATTAAAGATCTCTTATCGGCTTCACTTTACATGTGTTTTATTCTGCCCAACATTTTCGAGTCAATTGTTTTCACATCTCGAATTTAAACAGTCTTCACTTTACATGTGTTTTATTCTGCCCAACATTTTCGAGTCAATTGTTTTCACATCTCGAATTTAAACAGTGATGGGATCCTGAAGGCTGAGAATTTGAATTCAATTTACTGTGTTGTTAGTGGGGGATGATCAAGATCTAAATATCGCAAGATTTGGTCTGCATGTATATCAAATTGAGAATAAATCGATAATAACAGTATCAATAATGAGAGAAAATATTCACACAACAATGAGAAAAATTATTCACACGATGAAAGGGAACCAAAAAAAATGGAAAACTTGATAATCCAAAGATTGCAAATATTATATTAGGTGGAGGAGATGCCAAGGCTTCGGTAGCTAATGCATGTATATCAAATTGAGAATAAATCGATAATAACAGTATCAATAATGAGAGAAAATATTCACACAACAATGAGAAAAATTATTCACACGATGAAAGGGAACCAAAAAAAAATGGAAAACTTGATAATCCAAAGATTGCAAATATTATATTAGGTGGAGGAGATGCCAAGGCTTCGGTAGCTAACTAGAAAAGAAAAGTCGTGTATGAGTTCACTTGCTCACAGTTCCTCACAGAAGTAAATGGTTATTCTCACAGTTCCTCTATTAAAGGTGTATGGATAGATGGTCATTGTGTTTTTAGCACTGGTCTAGATCAACGGATTCGTTGTTGACACTTTTATCTCTTAATAAAAGAAGTTTTAAGAAGTTGTCTGAGAGAGCATTGCACTTCAATTTTATATATATATATATATATATAACATTTTATATACAGTTTCGTTGAACTCTAGGTTGCTCTTATTTTTCAATTCTCAATTGTGACTTTGCTTAGAATTTTGAGATTTGATGCAATATCTAAGTCTGATTTGAATGATTAAAGTTTAAATAAATTCCAAAATGAGATTATCTTTTGTCATATACATTCATACTCCTTATTTCTTGATTTCTTTGCTAGTTAAAAATCCATTTACCTTGAAAAGACATTTATTATGTTCAATAAATGAATACAGGGATGAGTAGATTGACAATGAATTAGCTTCTGAGTGATATAATTAAGATCATATCAAAAAGTAAGCAAAATGAATCAATGTCTCTCAAATAAAAAAACCTTTGTGAAAAGTATTTATGTGCATAAGGACTTTTGAATAGAAATATATAGGGATATCTTAATCATAGGATTGATGCTTAGTCTCTACTTGTAAGAAAATTAGAAAATTATTGTTTTCTAGATTTTTTATAATAAGGATCAGCATTGAAATCAAAGAATCGTGATCTAGATTATTACCTTTCTCATTGCATGGCCCTTAGGGTCCTAGTTTTCGAACACGGGCTCTGATACATGTAACAACTATCCACCCTATGATACTAAATAATATTTAATAATTTAAACACATGACTTAAGTGTAAACAAAATTTTTTGCTTTCATAGATGGAATAACCTACCACATATTCCTAACTCATTTACAATTTTTCCAATGCTAAATATTCTAAATTTGAATCTAAATAAGAGAATGAGATAAATAAAAAGTTAACTTTACCATAAAAATATTTCAATAGAAACATAACAAAATATACCAAGTGAAATACCTCCTCCCTAATGTGTTGAAGATGACCATTTGTGATGTATTCCTTCAAGTAGTAGGAAGATGCTTCCAAGAATTACTTTATTTCCACTTTCCTAGAGGGAAACAACAGAATTCTCCCAGCCAACTAAGAGCCTAGCCGACTTCCTAGCTCCAAAACACCTTTCAATTTATTGGCCCTCCGTGCCAGTGACTCCAAGAACAGCAAAGCACATATGCTCTAACAACATTATCACAAGAATTATACCTTCCAAGAATTTTTCCAACCTCTCAACATGCTCAAAACCCCCAATCCCCCCCTTCCTCACCACTTCTCCTCCCTATTTATCAAGTTTTCATACACCCTTCCCAAGTCTCCTCAACCACCCTCATTATTATCCATCAACCTCCCTTATCTAGATTTTTGAGAAAATATTAAAATAAAACTAAAATATAAATGACTTGCATTAAACAACAATAAATAAAATGCAAAGTATTTCTTCTCATTGCTAGCTAATAAATGTAATTTGACAATTTTCCCCAAAATGTACATAACAACCCACCATGCTCATTTAATTCATTATACCCACCATGAATCAAAGTCAAGAAGGTATTTAATGATTCTAGATATTTTGTATGCAATATAATTTACATATTCAAGAAACATTCAATTAAATAGTTAATAATTTACTTTAATAATTAATACATTAATTAATTGTACTAGTGTACATGGATAAGGTATGTGTGCGTAGCTAGCAGACACATATCTCATGTATGTACTAACGATAAACAACCATTGCCTCTAGTGCATAGTTCCTATATGTTCACCAAGACATGTAGGACAACATATCAAATAATGCATCATTTAATAATCTTAATGAACAAAATTACACCAATTCATCAATAAATCGTTATCACACTTAAAACATCAATAGGAAATCAAAGAGGGTTTTAAACATGGTAGGAACCAAGTGAGTAAACAATAGTTGCATCTCTAATCCTCAATCAGTATTCTCGAATAACATCGAAGCATCCTTCCTTCCTAACCTACTTCCATCTTCCATCCTATCATTTCCTCTGTTGGACTAAGATGGAGTGTTATACATCCATCCAACCAAGATTCCATATAGAACCCATAAAAGGAAGTGTCATATATCTCGACCAAGCTTCCCCAACATGAAACTAGCAGTCGCCATCACATGTCTAGGGGAGTGTGACTTCACACAACCCTCCCACGACTCTAGGTTTCGGAGGATAAACGGTGGGAAATACCTCCACCCTTCCTTATAGAACTAGGGTCAACACCCTACATCAAGCCCCATTGTGCAACTACTGTTCTTAGAGTCACGTCATCGAACAACCACTCTAGGCAAGTTGTGTGTCCTGCCAAAACCACACTTACCACAAATCATAACAATATTTCGAATCATAAATTAAATAATAAGTACAACTCATGTGTTATACTCTCGATGTTTACAACATCCAAGTAACCTCATCACTATATTCATTTGGCTATCACATATCTCATCAACCTGTAGGTTAGTTCACCAATAACTCATATCCATGCAAATACATCACAATATATAAGAATCCATAATTTGCATTGATGTTTAATTAAGAAATGTATGTTTATTTACATCATGTGTTGCATCTATTATACCTTCACACCATAACTTGAACTGGTATCCATGTATCAAACTTCCCCATTTTAATTTTCATGTTTAAACAATCAGAGAACTATCTTTGTCATGAGCATATATCATGTAACACATAAGCAGGTATAGATGTGCACATCCCAATGTCTAACTCAGTCTAATTGATTCCAAACAAATGCTAAGCGTTGAATTACTAAGATGAGTAAACAACAATGTTCTAACTGCCTAAGGCTAAAATATGGGGTGCTACACTTGTCACGAGTGTTGACGAGATCCAAGAAGCGGATTCGTCAAGAGAACAAAGTTTTGGAACCTTTGAAAGAGAATAAATCTTCTAGGTGAAGAGATATCAAAAGCTCAAGAGGAAGAACGACCATGATCGTTGGATCACAAGGAAGAAGATCGATAGTCATCAAATCACAAGGAAGTGCACGAACCTTGGAACTTCGCACACAGAGGAGAGAGAAGTTATCGGAGTTGAAACATGAGATTCCCGGAGTCTGAAACCCTGTAATAGAATCTCGACCATCTGATCAGTGGGATAGATCTGAGCCATCAAATCACTGGAGGCAAAGACCAAGTGTTGGATCGCTGGGAGGAATTACAATCGTTGGTTGTTGTAAGCTCAGGAGGGAGAGTGGTTTGAAACTTGAGATTCCCGTAGTTCGGAGACCCGAAACACTGAGGTGGAATCTCAACCATCAAATTGATCAAGTGTGAGCCGTCAGATATCGCGAGTGCATAAAGAGTCAAGTTTGAGACTTGAAACTCTCGAAGCATGGAGAATCGGACATCCAGAGCATATCTGGACCATTGAAGCCAGGAGGGTATGTGTCAGCAGCTCAGAAGATCTGGAGGAAGGTGGAAGTTGAAACTTGAAACACATGGAGTGCGAACAACCGAAGCGTCGTGAATCATTGATTTGAGAGAAGAGACTTGTCAACAGATCTTGTACTCTGGGAAAAATCCAAAGTGGGTTTTCAGTTTGAGATTTGATATTGCCAGAGTGTGGAGACCTAAAGTCCCGAAGTAAGATCTAGACCGTTGGATTTGGAGTAGATGTGGCACAAATCTGTTAACTATGGGTAAACTCTCGAAGTAATCCTTGATCGTTGGATCAGAGAGGAAACACGTCAAAGGATCTTAGGCTCTGGGTAAAACTCATTGGGAGAAAGAGGTTTGAGATTTGAAATCTCAGAAGTCTAGAGACCTGGAGGAAATCTCGATCGTTGATCGAGAAGGGGTTGTTGAACCATTGATCTAGGTTGAAAGGTAAAACACCCAGGCGAAGGAAGGGTCATTGATTTACGCGATAGGTGTTCGTAGATTGCTAGTCCCAAAAGGTTGAAGTACGAAAGGAATCTGATTTTGAGATTTCAAAATCCTGGAGTCCAAAATTGCGAAGAGAACCTCGACCATTGATTCAGAGGGATCTGATCTGGTCTGTAGAAAATAGGGGTGTAGCTTTGAAGCGTCGATTTGGACGTTATCGTCAAGATCGTAAGATCGACGATCCTGTGTCATTGTGGGGACAAACATTGTGAGGAGGTTAAGGAATCGAGGGCGTGAATCAATTTGAAACATGGTTTCATCAGGAGGACACGTGGAGGATGGAGGAGCATTGCGGGCCCAAAAGTAGTTTGACTCCAAACTGCTTGTGACCATGCCCACAATGACATGGTCATAGCCCCAGGTCATATCAAGAGAGGGATTATCTGAAAGGGATCAAACGTCGACACTCTGAGTTTCACGACAGAGTGAAAGGGAAGTTCACGGGTTGTTGTTAAACCTACACCAAGAAGCCGAGGGGGCCTGTGTTTAGATACATAGGGGAACCTTTAAGGTTCCAAAGATTCTTTCGAATCAAGAATCGGAGATCCAAGACCAGGAGTTCGCGCAACCCTATGGGGGGAGTAGGGGGGTTGCATTAGGTGGTATCAAAGCTAATTTTAATTTTGTTTGCAGACATCAGACAAAAGGAGAAAGGAGGAAATTTGGTATCATTTGTGGTATCAAATTTTTAATTTTTGTTTGTAGGTGACGCATTGAAAATCATGCCACCTAGAAGGTGCGGGGAGAATGAAGAAATGGAAGAAGAAATGAGGCGACTCTGAATGAGATTGGACACCATGGAGACAACACAGAGAATATCCCCAGACGTTGGAGATATCAGTGAAGCTGAGAGAGAAGAAGAAGCTTAGGGCGAAGAAAATGTAGAAAAGGATGTTGCAAAAGATCGCTTAATAAAAGATGTTTCAAAGATAGGAGCCAAAGCAAGAATAGAGTTACCTATGTATGAAGGAAATTTGGAAGTTGAAGAATTGTTAGATTGGGCACATGCTATGGACAAACACTTTGATTACGAAGATATCAAAGAAGACAAGATGGTGAAGCATGCAGTGACAAGACTGAAACGTCATGCATCTTTATGGTGGGATGAACTGCAAGCCGAATGCAGGAGAAATGGTAAGCATAAAATTAAAAACTGGGATAGGATGGTAGCTAAGTTGAAAGCCAAATTTATCCCGAAGGATTACCAAATAAATCTTTACAGAATATTGGAAAACTTGAAATAGAGGGGTTTATCAGTGAAGGAGGACACTAAAGAATTTTACAGACTAAACATCAGGGATGGACAGAAAGAAAATGAAGATGAGAAGACAATCAAATACATCAATGGGCTGAGATATGATATCCAACAGGAGATTAGCATGATTTTTGTCAGTAAAGTCAAGGATGCCTATCAAGAAGCCTTGAAAGCTAAAGAAATTTTGGCCAGGAAGCAAAGCCAATGAAGCAAAGGCAGAAATTCAAGCAGAGGCAAGGGAACCAACAAAGAGAAGTTCCACAAGTCGAAGCCTAAAGCTGAGAAATAGCATAGTCACCGTGATAAGGGTGGAAGTTCTAAAGAAGGACAACATGGAGGAAGAAGTTCTTTTTCCAGAGGAAGAGGAAGAGGAAGAGCCAGAGGAGGCGTGGTTAAATGTTATACCTATGGAAAAGAAGGACATAAATATTAGGAAGGTCCCAATAGAAAGAGAGAAGGAGGTGGAGAAGAACACATTGTTGAAGCATAGAAGCATGTGGAAGAAGAAGTAGTAGAAGGAGGAAGGAACCTCATGATGAGGAAAAATCTTCTTAAACTAGAAAAGGAACCAGAGGAACCAGTTCAGTGAACAAGCCTGTTCAGAACTGCTTGCAAGTCGAAAGACAAAGTTTGCAAGGTGATCATAGATAGTGGGAGCATTGGCAATCTAGTATCTACAAAGATGGTGGAAAAGATGGAGCTGAAGAAAACTTCACATCCAAAACCATACAAGGTATTGTGGTTGCAGAAAGGACATCAAGTCATGGTAAGTCAACAATGCCAAGTCGAATTTAAAATAGGATGTTATAGGGATGAAATACTATGTGATGTAATTCCTATGGATTTCTATCATATTTTATTGGGGAGGCCGTGGAAGTATGAACGAAAGGTTATTCATGATGGGAGAAATAATACATATACCCTAGAAAAGAATGGTAGGACACATATGTTGTTACCCATAGAAGACAAAGAGAAAAAGAGAGAATCTAGTTCAAGCATACTTCTCATGAGTGGGAAGGAGCTCTTGAATGAAGTCAACAAGGAGAAAGAAATGTAGTTTGTTGTAGTGAGGAAGCCTAGAGTTATCCTTACGAATACTTCTGTAGAAGACTTGCCTGTAGAAATCCAGGAACTGTTAGAAAATTTTGTTGATATAGTCATGGATGCATTACCACACTCATTGCCACCCATTAGGAGTATAAGCCATCATATTGACCTTATTCCAGGAGATATTTTACCAAACAAAGAATCTTATAGGTTGACACCTATAGAGAATGAGGAATTCAAAAATCAAGTCCAGGAGTTGTTGGATAAAGGGTTAGTCAGGGAAAGCTTAAGCCCATGTGCAATACAAACTATATTAAGCCCAAAGAAGGATGGAGGATGGAGGATGTGTACAGATTTTTGAGCCATCAACAAGATAACCATTAGATAAAGATTCTCTTTACCGAGGATGGATGATTTGATGGTCTGTCTGAGTAGAGAAAACTATTTTTCCAAGATAGACTTGAAGAGATGATATCATCAAATATGAATGCGAGAGGGAGATGAATGTAAAACAACATTCAATACAAATGAAGTATTGTTTGAATGGCTAGTCATGTCGTTTGGGTTAACAAATGCACCAAGAACATTTATGAGATTAATGAATGAAGTGTTGAAAGACTTCATAGGAAAATTTGTCATGGTATATCTGGATGACATACTAATATTCAACAAGACAAAGGAAGAACACTTAATACATTTGACATCAGTGATGGAAAGGTTGCAAAAAGAGAATTTATTGATAAATATGAAGAAGAGTTCTTTTATGAAGAAAAAGATCATATATTTAGGTTTTGTAATCTCTTCAAATTAATTGAATATGGACCCAGAAAAAGTGAGAGCGATTAGAGAATGTCCATCACCGAGCAACATATTTGAGGTAAGAAGTTTTCATGGGTTAGAAAGATTTTATAGAAAGTTTATTAGAAATTTCAGTGGCATATGTGCACCCATGCTGGACACTGTGAAGAAGAAACACAAGTCCTTCAGTTCAACAAAGGAAGCTGAAAAACATTTCAAAGTGTTGAAGGAGAAGATCATAGAGCAACCAATTCTGGTCTTACCATATTTTGGAAAAGCATTTCAGGTGAGATGCGATGCAATTGGATTAGCTATTGGAGCAGTCTTGAGTCAAGACAATAGGCCAGCTGCTTATTTCAGTGAGAAACTAAATGACACCAAGCAAAAGTATTCCACGTGTGACAAGGAATTTTATGCAGTGATTCAAGATTTGAAAAAATGGAGACACTATCTAATTCCTAAATAGTTTGTCTTGTATAGTGATAATCAAGCTTTGCAGTTTATTACTAGGAAAGAAAAGTTGAATCAGAAACATGCAAAATGGGTAGAATTTATGCATAATTTTACTTTTGTTATTAAACACATTATTGGAACTGCTAACAAAGTTGCAAATACTTTGAGCATGAGGAGTTTGATTGTATAGGAATTCCAAGTGGAGACCTTGGGGTTCGACCACCTCAAGGAGATGTATAAAGAAGATGCAGATTTCAAAGAAGCTTATAAGGCATGAAAAAATCCTTTGTTGGGAGACAAAATCCCATGGACTGAATATTTGATCCAGGATGGATTACTGTTCAAAGGGAGCCAATTATGCATTCTGAAATGCTCAATGAGAGACAACCTATTGAAAGAGAAACACAATGGAGGTTTAGCTAGACATTTTGGTCATGATAAGACATTTGTTTAGTTGAGCAATTCATATTATTAGCCGAGCATGAGAGCAGAAGTGAAGACGTTCATGAAAAAATGCATAATTTGTCATTATGCAAAAGGAAGACAAAAGAACACTGATTTGTATCATCCATTACCAATTCCACAAAGGTCGTGGAATGCAATCAGTAAGGATTTTGTTTTGGGATTGCCTAGAAATAAAAAAGGGAGCGATTCCATATTCTTTGTGGTAGACAGATTCTCAAAAATGGCACATTTCATACCATTCCAGAAGGTAAGCGATGCCACACACATCACCAATTTGTTTTTCAGAGAAGTAGTGAGACTACATGGATTGTCGAGGAGCATATTTCAGACAGGGACACCAAATTTGTAGGACACTTTTGGAGGACTCTCTGGAAGAGGTTGGGAATGAAATTTTCCTTTAGTTCATCATATCACCCTTATATAGATAGATAGACTGAAGTAGTAAAATGGAGTCTAGGAAACATTTTTTAAAGTTTAGTCACTAAGAAAGGTCGACAATGGGATCAGATTCTGGCACAAGAAGAATTTGCATTCAACAATTCAGTGAACAAGAGCAAAGGAAAAAGTCCATTTGAAATTGTGTATGGTATACAACCAAGAGGGATTACAGAGTTGAGATATTTTAATCAAGATGAGTTCAGAAGTTCTAGAGCAGAGGATTTTGCGACAAAAATGTAGAAACTCCATGACAGAGTCAGAGAGAAGCTACAGTACAGCAACCAGAAATACAAGAGAATAATTGATCAAAAGAGAAGAGAAGTTCAATTCGAAGTTGGAGATGAAGTTTTATCTCATTTGAGAAAAGAGAGGTTCCCAAGGGGAATGTATAACAAATTGAAGATGAAGAAGATAGGACCATGCAGGATTCTCAGAAAATTTGTAGCCAATGCTTATGAAATTGAGTTTCCAGACAATGTTGGGATATCATCGATATTCAATGTTGCAGACTTGTATCCTTACATGAGAGATGCAGCGGGAGAATCAGATGATCAGAAAGAAATTTAGTGGGAAGAGCAATTTCCCATAGCAGAAAAACCTCAGATGGAGAAAACCATTGAACAAAGGGACAGAAAGAAAACCAGGAGGAAGAAATATCTTGAATACTTAGTGAAGTGGAAATATCATCCAATGGAAGATGCAAGTTGGGTCACAGAACCTAATATTTTGAAGCATGGAAAGATAGTGCAGGATCTCATGCATAGGAGTCCATGAAAATTTTTAACCAGAGGAGTACCTTATGCAGCCCCCCTTCACCCCTCGTAGCGCTGCGCGACCTCCCGGTCTTGGATCTTTGATTCTTGATTCGAAAGACTCTATGGAACCTTAAATGTCTCCCTCTGTATCTAAACACAGGCCCCCTCAAATTCTTGGTGCAGGTTTAACAACAACCCGCGACCTTCCCTTTCACTATGTTGTGAAACTCAGAGTGTCGACGTTATCTCCCTTTCGGATAAGCCCTCTCTTGATATGACCTGGGTCCATGACCACGTGATTGCAGGCGTGGTCACAGGTGGTTTGGCTTCAAACTTCTTTTGGGCCTGCAATGATCCTCTAGCCTCCATGTGTCCTCCTGATGAAACCATGGTTCAAATTGTGGCCCGCCCTCGATTCCTTAAGCTCTTCACAACTTCTATCCCCACAATGACACAGGATCGTCGATCTCATGATATTGAAGATAACATCCAAATTGATGCTTCAAAGATCCATGCCTCTTATCTATGGACCATATCAATTCCCTCTGAATCAGTGGTCGAGGTTCTCTTCACAATTCCAGACTCCAGGAGTTTGAAATATCAAACTCAGCTTCCTTTCGTACTTTAACCTTCTAGAATTGGTGATCTACAGACACCTGTCCCGTAAATCAAAGGCCATGACTTCGCCTGGGTGTTTCACCTTTCAACCTAAATAAATGGTTCAATGAACCCTTCTCGATCAACAGTCGAGATTTCATCTGGGTCTCTAGACTTCTAAGATTTCAAATCTTAAACCTATTTCTCCCAATAAATTTTACCCAGAGCCTAAGATCCTCTGACGCATGTCCTCCCTGATCCAACGATCGAGGATTACTTCGAGAAACATATTTGCGCCACATCTACTCCAAATCCAATGGTCCAAATATTACTTTGGGACTTCGGGTCTCTATTCTCCGATGATCTCAATTCTCAAACTGAAAACCTAATTTGGCTTTTCCCTAGAGTACGAGATCTATTGAGAAGTGTCTCCTCTCAAATAAACGATTCACGGTGCTTTAGTTGTTTGCAATCTGTGTGTTTCAAGTTTCAACTCCTGCCTTCCTCTAGATATTCTGAGTTGATGACACGTACCCTCCTGGCTTCAATGGTCTAGATATTCTCTAGCTCTCTGGCTCTTTGTGCTCCGGGAGTTTCAAGTCTCAAACTTGACTCTTTATGCACTCACAATATCTAGCGGCTCACGCTTGATCAATCAGACGGTTGAAGTTCCACATCGGCGTTCCAGGGCTCCAGACTTCGGGAATATCAAGTTTCAAATTTCTCTCCCTCCTGAGCTTACAGCAACCAATGGTTTTGATTCCTCCTGGCGATCCGACGCTTGGTCTTCGCCTGAAGTGATCTGATGGATCAGATCTATCCCACTGATAGGATGGTCAAGATTCTATTATGGGGTTTTGGACTCCGAGAATATCAAGTTTCAACTCCAATAGCTTCTCTCTCCTCTATGTGAAAAGTACTAAGGTTCGTGCACTTCCTTCTAATCCAATGATTGTCGATCTTCTTCCCTGTGATCCAATGATCACGACCATTCTTCTTTCTGAGCTTCTAATATCTCTTTGACTGGAATATTTATCCACTTTCAAAGGTTCCAAATTTTTGTTCTCCCAATGAATCTGCCTCTGTGATCTCGTCAACACTCATAAAAAGTGTTGTCTCTTCTAAGATTCTATCCTTAAAAGTATTCGATCTCCCATGCACACTTTGCACTCTCAAGATTTCGAATAACTCAGTTCAAAGTATTTTCTTGAAAAGAAAACGCTTCTTGTCCACCTGACGTTCTTCTGCATTGGTTCTTCCAAGCTTGTTGGCTTCTTAATGTTGTGCACACCTTGCACCTCCTATAAGTTTCTTTGATTCTCTCTGAACTTCTCTGATTCAATACGAGACTCATCGATGCACTCCTTACATTCTAGATGCACACCTTGCATGTGAGTATTAGAAGAGAAATGATTGAAACTCAACGAGCTTTGTCACGAACTCATACAGTTAATCTCTCGAACAATCATTCATGAACGAACTATAATAAATCATACACACAAAATAAAATTCATTCAGTCACACGTGAAATGACCACAATCCAAGGATTTGGGACAATTTTTGTTTGTTCTATTCATTCATGAAAAACAAAATACATAGTGTTTCTGCTACTCTACTCTAATCTATTGATCTCTCTATTTTGTCTCTCTGTTACAATACAACAATGAAAAAACTATCTAAGTACCGCTCCATGAGCTCTCTCGTCCTATCTGCAATCTATCATCTCAAATTGAAAGTTGTTACCTACTCTGGTCCTATTACAATAACTACTAGTTATTTCCAGATAGAGTCAACACTCCATATCTGCAATCCCTTATAGTCCTTCAAGACTTTACAAACAAGTTACATTTTTAAATTGTTTTTTACAAAATATCTCAACAACCGATTAAATTCTGAAGTTAATGTTTGATTTGAAATTTTTCATTGTTGAGATGCCATTTGTTTGCCTCTACACGTGCGTTGTTGACTTTGAAGGTGATGCTCTTGCATCAGGATGTCATCCAAATATACTACCACAGAGGATTTGGTGAAGAGTCTCAATACATCATCCATCAACCTCATGAAAGTGGTTGGTGCATTTGTTAAGACAAAGGGCATGGCTAGACATTCAAAGAGACCTTTTTTAGATTTGAAGGTTGTCTTCCATACATCATTTATCGGAACCTAGTGGTAACCAGACTTTAGGTCAATATTTCTGAAGAAATTTTCCCCCTTGAGTTGGTCAATAAGATCATCAATCCTAGGAATGGGGTACCGATTCTTAATTCTGATTTTATTTAAGGCTTTGTAATCAATGAAGATCTGCCACGTCCTGTCCTTTTTCACCAATACAATCGGTCTTCTACAAGGGGAGGATTTGGGTATGATGTTCCCCTTTTGAAGCAGCTCTTGAATCTGTTTCCTGATTTTGTCATTTTCCATGAGTGAGCAACGATAGATTGGTCCATTAGGTAGAGGTGCATCGGGGGTCAGATCAATTGTACGCTTGACTTGGAAGTGTGTCGGTACCCCTGTAGGTGAGGAGAATATGTCCATATATTCTTCCACGATCTCGTCCACTTGCTTCTGCTGCAAAGAGAGGCTCTGTGTAGAGGCCACATATTTGGCGGCGACCTTTTTCTTATTAGGAGCACAGATCATAAAGAAGATGAAATTCTTGGTCTTTGAGATGACCTTATTGCATTGATTAGTAGAGATTAAATAAATAGAAGAAGGCGGTGCTACCTCTGGTATCCTGTACAACTGTCTACCCAAAGAAATAATAACACTACGAAGTCTAGACTCATACACAACATGATGCTTCCATAATTATGGTTGTCCTAAAAGAAAATAACAAACTTCAAGGGGAGAAATATCACATAGTACCTCATATTTGAAAGGCTTGATGTCATAGGGTAGACAACATTGTTGGATGACATGAAGATCTCTTCCTTGGAGAATCCAGCTGATGGTGTAGGGCTATGGGTGCGGTGTCGTTGGAAGTTCTAGATGCTTGATGACCTCTGTTGAAATCGGGTTCTTATGACTACTTCTATCGACAATGAAATGAATCGAAGCCCCCTTTACCCACATTTGCGAGTGAAAGAGGTGTTCCCCTTCCTATGATTCTTTTGGTTCTCTTGGTCGAAATTTGGTGGTAGCGACAATGGCACTGGGTTCAACATCAATAATCCACTTCCCTCCTTCAGGATTTTATTTAGAATCAAAATCAGCCTTTGACTCAAAAGCCTTCAGTTCAACCATGAGGGACTGCTTGGAGCAACATTCTTTGGTGTTGTTCCAAGGGATTTTATGGTACTCACACCATTTTCTCGTGTCCTTCGTCTTCTCATTGCCCTTCTTGTGTTATGGCTTGGACTAGTTGTCCTAAGGGTGACCATATTGACTTGGCCTTTTTCTGTGTGGGTTGGGGCTACCTTTTCTCTGCGTTGGCTATGAGAGGTTTGCATATCCAAACTCTCTCCTTTTTTGCTTAAATTTTTTCTCGATCTTGCCAATGTATCTATAAGTCGTGCCCAATGAGGCGATGTCCAGAAAATACATTTCTATTTGAATCTATCTATGAAAAAAACCATGGTATTTGAGCACCATATGATGCTCAGAGTCTTTGATACCCAATTTGGTGCGTAGGGTATGGAAAATATTGGTGAAATCTGGTATTTTTTTGTCCCTTTCTTGACGTAGGGTGGTCCATCTAGTGTATTGGTCCTTGTAGCTTCCAACATGGTAGTATTGTTATTTAATGGTGTCAAGGAAGGAATATCATGTATGGGACACCAAAAACATTGCAAATTCCTCCATGGACCTTTTCTCATAGTAAGTATCCCACCAGTCTTTAACATGGGTAACGACCTTGAGGAGTGAAAAAGTGATCTTTTCCCTATCAGAAAAATTGTGGACCGAAAAATACCCTTTGAACAGATTCAACCATTTATCCACAGCATCTGCATCTATCAGTCCTTCAAATAATGGAATATAAAATTTACTTGTACCTTGAAGGGGGTTACATGTCCACTTTATGAAGATGCTTCTCTTGTGGGCAGTCGTCGAAGGATCTACGTGAATTTGTCCATTATTTTGTTCCTTTTTCATGCAAGGGCCTCCTCAAGAAACATTTTAATCGGATCTACTACTCCATCATCTTTCTTTTCATCCCCCATGGGTTTTTGTTGGGCTCAGTGTGGCCAGTCTTGTAATGGATTGATTGGTTTGAGTCCCAACTTCTTATACCCAGATCTTGTAGGGGACATGCACGAAGAAAAATAAATGAAGAGAAGATTGATTTGATACCATTGATCCAAATTTAGGAGCGGAAGGAACTGATTAACAGACTGAATACAATAAACACAAAGATATGAAGAATAACACAGATATCCAATGAACAATATCCTCTATTGAATAATGAAATAGGTTGAAACTGTAAAATTGCAGAACTGAAATAATTGCTCAAATAGTGGTAGCTCTCTCTAAGAATAGATGTGGCTTCTACGTGCATACATATTAGAATAATCGATTACAATGAGGCTCCAAAGGCCATTTTGATATTACTCATGGATGCCAAAACCTTAGATATCAAAAAACCTAACCCTAGAAGGTGAAACACCAAAATTCATGTGGGTCCCTATGGGTAAGTTGGTGTAAGTTGGTACCTCAACTTTCCAGGGTCGTAAATTTTTCATATGACCTCTGTTTTAGGCGTGTGATACCCCATTGGAAAGGTATTTTAGAGAAATACACATTCTGCCATCAAAATCTGACTTTGTCTACAATTTGACTATGGTGAGCCAAAAAAAAACGTTTAGGGCCCCAAAACAGCCCTGGAAGTACAACGAGATGTGTTGACATGAAAACATACAAAATAAGCCAATTGGATTAGGTGAGAGGCCACTAGTATCCACCTAAAGGATGTGTGGGGATTCAGACATCCCCATAAGTGTAGAACCCATAATTACAAAGAAGTACACAAGAACGTGCTGAAAAAAAATGGACAAGAGGAGCTAGTTCGAATAGGTGGGTGGCCACCAATGTCCATCTGTAACACATGTACTCATGTCCATCGACCTATTGGTACTATCTTATGTTGATTTGTGAGCCTTAACTGAACATGAGACCATATTATCTTGGGTTTCCCCATCATCTCCCACGTCTTCTTAGGTAGCACATTCACATCAAACCCCAAGTCTAAGATAACATTATCCACATCATATTCCCCAATTTGTGTGCTTAATCTGAATTCTTCATTGGTCCTCTTTCTGCATAGTACTTGATTCATTACCCTCTATGTGATAGGAGTTCCCCTATCTTGTGTGCAATGATCAATCATTTCATATAGTGCATTCAACGTAGTTTCATCTTTCATTAAATCTACGCAAATTTTTAGGAATTCTCTTGGAGTGCTTCCCTTCCCAAGTGGCTTCTCTGGCATAGCGCGATCTCCGACATGAGGCGTAGATGATGTTGATGATTCCCAATCATGTCTAAGTACCTCTTTTATTTCCCTCTGATACATCTCATTTTCTTTTTTAGGGTCGAATGTTGGCATAGGACCTACTAACTTCCTTACCCAATGCTCAACCTATTTCCCTCCATTTGTTTCATCAACCCATGTTCTGATTCCTCCACACATAACAACTATTATTCTAGGTCCTTCATTGCTTTGTTTTTATGATATTTTCTATACATTCTAGTTTGGATTATGGTTTGGATTCCCTCTTTCTTTCCATTTAGAAAGAAGTTGAGGACAGACTATGTCACATGGTCTGGCACTCTACAATATGTGCATGTTGTACATGGATTCGAGAAGTTGAGAGCTAAGTGTCCTGGTTGATTACAATTGTAACATATTATCAATCCTCTTCCTCCTCTGCCAAAATTTCCTCTGCCTCAGCATCTACCAAAATTTCCTTTGTTTCCTAGGTTAAATCCTCTCTGAATATTATATTGTGTACCACCTCCTTCTGTCACATGCATTCTCCTCTTGAATCATGTACATGTCTGGCGTGCACTCCCTGATCAAACTGAATGTGCGACAATCCTTCTCTTCATGTCCAACCGACTAGCAGAAGTTGCAAAACAAGTTCCTTGGTGTACTCTGATACTTTTGCAGTAATGAACACTCAGTTGGATGATGTCCCCATTTCTTACATATTTCACAATATCCTCCTCCTGATAGTGGATTCGGTGCTCCGGTCGCCAAATACTGCACAAATGTTGGGCATTCGTCCTTATGGTGACCTTCAATCCTACACTTGGTACACCATACTTTTTCTCATTTCTCCTTTCCTTTTGTGAGTTATTCCAATTGAATTGTCAGGGAAACTAGCTGCATATGGACTTTCACCATCCCTCCACTTTATCCTACAAGGGATGCATCATACTTCATTACAATCTCCAAAGATTCAGGTCGCGACGTGACATTCGATTGAATTAACGACCTACAAATGTGTGGTAGAGGTATTACAATAAACCATTCTTTATGTTGTTGATCAAGGATTTGGAATATCAGTCTACCCATCGTATCCTTAAAACATTGGTAATAATCCCAGACTGATTCAGTCTGCACTTGTTTAATTTCCTTCAACTCTGTGATGTACTTCGAATCAGACTTTGAATTCTTGAATTTTTTCAACAATTCTTGTCTTATCTCTGCCAAAGTCTCAGCTTGTCTTGTAGGTGTGGTACTCTATAGATTCATGTACCAAACTAGTGTGTGACCTCTAAAATTTGTTGCCAATAGTGCAATCTTTACGGCCTCATCTTGGACATTCTTTGTAGCCCAAATTGTCTCGCAGACAAATAGATGTTGTTATGGGTCCTCTGACCCAACTCCCTAAAACTCAGTAAGTCTGAGGGTGTTGTCTACCCCTTCCATGTTGCATTGTGTAGTACCTACTCTTGGCGATGTTAGCTAAATTTGACTCTATGCACTTCTTCCACTACTCTAATTTCTACTACTATGTCCTCCCTTGATAACTACAAGTGTTTTTTATAGTATTCAATTGTTATCTCAGATTGTGGTGATGCACATGGGGTCATGTATTTGACACAAGATCCGATCTAATTAGAAATTAACGACTCTTCTATTATAGGAATGGACTGGAACCCCTCTTCCTCTCCTTTTATGTGTGGTATCTCTACGATTTGGACTATTGCGCAAGGTCCTCTCCACTCTACATCATTGAACGAATCTCCTTTATTAGCCCTAGTATTTCACCTCTTGTACCTCCTTCCAGTGCGTAATACTCCAAACTCGTCTTCTTCCTTTGACACAATCTCTTCATTTCTCTGCATCCTTAGTCCCTCCCTTACTTCCTCATTTATTCCTTCAATCTCTCCTATCCTCATACTATCCTCTTTTCATCATCTGATTCCCCTATGTGCGTAAATAAACTTAGAAATTGGACTCAATTGTCATTATGCGCTTTTCACACAACAACATATTTATCCATGTACCCAATTATTTCATGAACCTTCCACGTGGACCTTTGAAGAATTCCCTTTCTTCATCACTGTATGACTAGGTACAATCTATTGCAAATTATGTAGTATATTCTCCTAATATGCTATCCAACTAGAAATCAATTGCATGAGAAGCTTGATTACTTACAGAATTCAGCTTCCTTACCAACCCAGGAGTATAATTTATTGGCACTATAGTTCGGTACCTTCCAATAGTCTCCACTAATCTTTCTAACCACTCAATCAAAATAATCAAGAATTCACCAAAGAAAATCTCATGCAACTTTGTATACACATACCTTTGCATCCATTGCTTGTCACTCATATGGAGGATTCTATTATCTTTCCGAGAAAAATCTTGTTCCTTCCATTCTAACCATTCTAAGATTTATTTCTTAGTCATCCTCCAAAACATTTCTTCAATCATAGATTTCGGGCCCCGACAACCAAACCATTTGTTGGCACATTGATGTAAGACCCTAGGTTCAAGTTATATCAACCAAAAAAAACCTTAATACATCGGCCTTTTCGGCATTGTCTACATGCAAGTGAAGTCTCACCTAAGGCACCTATTGGGGCTACAGGAACCGAGTTTCTACAGTAGTGAGGGAATGGGAGGTGATCATCTTACTCATTCTTACTTATCTGTTTTGTGCACATTATTTTGTATTGGTTTTCCTTTGGTTATTTAGTGAATTCATTTATATATTACCATTATACTTCATATTACAACATCAACCAAGTACTATAACATTCATAATTATTTCACAGTGATCAGATAAAAGACAATTCTATTCTAACATACATCAAGAGAGTATCCATGATCCATCACCTAAAATACAAGCAAACAAAATAGTTAACATTGTTCACCCAACTTTGGGCTACGTCCACAACGAGTGGCTTATTTATTATTCCTTTTGTAATAGTCTCGGGCTTGTGCACTATGCTTACAAAGATACATCATGTTATCTTTCCCTTCATCCAACCTATATGCTCTACAGTGCAAGCCTCTCTCTCTCTCTCTCTCTCTCTCTCTCTCTCTCTCTCTCTACAACATCTCCCTAGCACTCAGACATATACTCCTTTCACTCTTAGTCTATTATTTCACTTCCTTACAAAACATGAGTTTTCAACTGATTGGAACATAATCCATAGTACCGCTCAAGAAGAACAACACAAAATAGTTCAAAACCCCTATCTTCACAACCCATTACATATTTATACATAAATTCTAGGGCTTAAAACCCTACTTTTCTCATCCCAAAACCCTAATACAACTTATGACAACTCCTGTTGACTTGTTGTTCATGCTACTTTTCCTTCTTTTGTGCCTGCATGTTTCTTTTGCACACTTGATAGCTAGAATTCCTACTTTTGCGCATCTTGTTGTTTTTAGCATGTCGAACTATTTTCCTTCATTTTCGCCCACTTTCTTCTCTTGCTTTATTCTTTTGTTTTATCCTTCTTGTTGCGTATTCTACTCCTGAATGTGCCTCGGTTGCGCACTCGCGAGGCTAGGTGTGCCTTTACTGCAAACTCTACTCCTACCTTGTATTCTTTCTTATTCTGTTGTGCACATATTCCACACTTAGGATTTTCATTATCCACGATTCTTGTCCAACAATAGTTTGTGGCAATCATAGGATCCAACATAGTCATAGTGGCCTTATTCCCAATATTTTCTTATTATATCCATAATTATTTTACATACCTTGTTTCCCTGAGGGATCTCTCACGTAGTTCATCCATACATGACTACTTTATCATGCAACTCTTTCATTGCAAAATCTAATTGATCCTGCAATCCTCTCAACTTCATGAGTTAGCAAAAATTTCACCATTCTAGTTTTTAGCATATTAATTTCAATGAAATATAAAAGAATCATGTATTCCCAAAAATTGATTCAAACAATTCCTTTAAGAACATATTTATATCAGCATGCATGTGTGCAAATTCACTACTTGCACACTTTCACAATTTTACACATGCACATTTATTCAATGATCCCTACATTGACCCAAGAATACCATTTTCTAAGTCATGCATTTTACCATGGTGATTTGGAAGGTCTATCCAACACCTCGACACACCATCCAAACACTTCCTCATTACTTTGTCAACCATTTGGATTTCTTCCTCTTCCATGCAAACACAACACTAGGAATATAATGCTTTAGTGTTCTTCAATGTTGGCAAAGAGGTTGCAGTCCAAATCATTGATTATACATAGGAATTCCATTGGATACTTGTGTAGTGCTATAGTCTTTCCATATCCAACCACATATGGCCTCACACTTGTCCAACTCTATTGGAATTCACTTATGTAACATGATTATATATCTTGATTTGATGTGGTTATGAACTCATACCAACACAATCCTAACATGCCATTATTTCATATGAATGCATTCAGAAGTTAAAACTTTTATAGATATATTAGACCTATGGAATTTACCACACCAAATGGTATATTATTCCCATGAATGAATTCAAATCACACAATAATATTACTTTATAAATTAAATTCTGACTAAGGGAATTCTTACCTAAATTCCATTCAACATTTATGCATCATAAAAACATCAAATTCATAAGTGCATGGATTTAATTAATTTATTTGTTGCAATCTAATTAGATGGTATCATGTATAATCTCATAGAATTTCTTCACCAACCTCTTATTCCACATTTTATCATTCTTATATTTTATTCATATGGGTAACTCTCATATGCAACAACATCATCAACACTTTTAGCCATGTAATAAACCCCTTTTTCTTGGATACAAAATCCATCATTATCCACATTGAACTATCCTAAACTCATTATTTCATATGTAATAATAGACTACTCTTAGTATACAACATGTTCAAACATTTTCACATGCACTAATGCATATCTGTATGCACCAAGAATTCATTCTCAATATGCCCATGGGTGCATATCCATTCTAGATATTGGTGCTATATGTGATTGTCGTGTTGGCCTTATCATAATTAATACTATAGCAATATTATTGAATCATCCTCTTTTAACATTTCCATCTCCCTTTTCTATATGTGGTTGTCCTTAAATATCATTGGATTTGTATGGCCTTGTTTTTCTCTCACTTTGCTCATCTATGCATTGTTTTGTTCCTTATTTGAACACCTTCTAGTGAAGTCCAACATGATCATTTTACATCTCCACTCAGTACATCATATAGGTACTTGATTTTTATTATTTCAACTTGATATAGACTTATCTAGAGTCTACGTTACTCTACACCCAACTGTAACTTCAATAGGCCAACCAACATTATAGTTAATTCATTTTTATTTCCATATTCCATCTTCTTTGAAACATTGAACAACATATAGATGATTTCCTTATCATATTCCCTCGTAATGTTTCCCTTCTATAATTTATACACTTATGATGTTAATCCTTTATTTTTCATCTATTTCTATATTGGGAATGCACTCAACATTCTCTACATGCATCAACAATTTCCACTCATTGTTTTCATCATTTCCTAAGTGTTGTAACATCTTCTAGCCATATCAAGCATCCACTAAATTATTTGGACTTGTATCCTTATCTCACTATACACTTTGATAACCAAAAGTGGATTTATCACTCTAGATGTTTTTAAACATAAGTTGTTGGTTCATGGCTTGTAAATCTTTCTCAAACGTTCATATGCTTGCCCATAGAAATGACTCTCCCATCCCATGAGCCACACATCACCTCATGTGATCATTGTTCTCCTTTGCAACATGCTTTGTATCCATTATTACCTAGTTTCCTATCTATATATTCAAGGTTAATCATGTTTACATTGCCTCTCTGTGTAGATTAATGGCATTCTTCATTTGTTGGATTTCTCCATGCCTCTTAGTCTTGCCATAATTTCTTGGTTGTACATAATAACCAGTTGCAAATGTTATACCCCTCATAGATATTATCTACATGTAGGTAGCTTCTATGCCTTGGCCAAATAGTCTCTTGTAACATAGAATATTTAGACTTGTTAACCAAGAGTTAATATGGCTCTTAATACATGTCCTCATTTATTTTCTTCATACAATATTCAGCTGCAATAACTAGGTCCTTCTCTATATCTTATGTTGTAATTTGACTTACACTTATTATTCCAAATCATTTCGTGTGTATAGTTTCTTTTTCATTCAAGCCATAGGATTCTGGGTTCTTCTACTCTTCAAGATTGATCCTATAATTATATCTACAACATACCTTTTTAGTATTTAGTCATGACATTAGATCACCTCATTAATAGGACTTTGAATAACACTCTCTTCTTGAGTGTTTCCCCTGCTCGCTAACAATACTAACCTATTAGTAAGTACTTAACCCTTTTTATTTTCATTGCTTCTACACCCCAACTATGCCTCCACAACATTGGACAAGCACTATAATTAAATATGTGCATCCTTCCTTTCTCAATATCCAGTTTTGGTATAAACTTATTTCACCTAGAAATCCTTTTCCAAAAGAAAATTGTTTTGGAAAACTTCCACATTGGCAGTTGCAATGTTCACTTATTTTAGATGTCTTGTTACTGCAACTTTCTAAATCAACCAAAATGAACATTTTAGAAACTAGTATGTTCACTCATTTTCTCCTCTGGATCACCTTTCCAATGGTTGTACTCATGCCTAAATTTGATTTTTTGCTTAAATTTATGGCTCTCCGGAATCAACCATTTTCCCCTTTTCCGCACTTCTCACAATTGTAATTAATCTCATAGGCCAACTTCTTCCACTTGTAGAAATAAATTTAGCGAGAACCAAGAAAAAATGATATCAGGAACTAATATTATTTATGATTATGAATACACCGAAACTCCTAACTTTGGGATCTGAAGCTCCATCCAATTTCTGCATCAATTTGGATTTGGAAATTTTGTCCTTTTGCATTTCCTCTAGACTTAGAATTTTTAGAAAAAACTATCTATCTCCCAAATGGAGAAAAATTGGAAAAAAATGACTCAATAAAAAATTGGCTGCATTAATATGTATATAAAATGTTGACTAATGAATTTTTCTAGATTAGTGATCTGGAGTCCCTTTTCCTCCTATGAAGATTTTAAAAATCCCCAAAATGTGTCCGGAAATAGTGTTTTTTGGCTTGTTTCCCCATCCACTCCAAACCCTTTCAAATTTTTCCATAATCCCAACTGGGTATCTTCATGCCTACTTTCACCTTCATTTGAGCCCTGGTTACTAAGCACAACCCAAATCCTTAAAAATAACTATTTTGCATTTTCTAGAAAATAGAAGTAGAACTGGCCAAGGACCCTCACTGGCACATTTGTATCCTTCATAATTGAGGACATGTCCTTTAAATTTCACTTGATTCTAAGTTTTTTTCTTCTATTATGTCCAAAAAAAGTTTTTTTCTTCTATTGTGTCCAAAACATGTTTTTTTTAAGTTGTCTATTTTCTCCTTTTTCTCATATTCTTTTCTTCTCTTTTTCTCTCTTATCGACAATGTTGTCACCATAGTTTTGGAAACCATGCATGCCAAAAATTTCATGATGACACCAATATTCAACATGCACCACAAGTTTCATAATGCAAACAAATATTCATCACACACCACAAGTTTTGTAATTCTCGCCAATGTGCCACAAATTTTGTACCACGTGCACCAATGCACCACAAGTTTTGCACCATGCACACCACAAGTTTGTACTATGTGCACCAAACTTGTGTACCATGCGCACCACAAGTTTTGTACTTTGCACCAATATTTAGTGCATGCCATAAGTTTTGTACTATGCATCAATATTCAGCACATGCCACAACTTTTGTATCATGTGCCAATGCACCACAAGTTGTGTACCATGTGCACAACAAGTTTTGTACCATGTGTGCCAATGCACCACAAGTTTTGTACCATGCACCAAATAGTATATACTGCACCTATACCAACCCTTTTGTAGTGCACATGTCGACCTTGGTACTTTGTAAAGACTTGTAAGAAATCACACACTTTATCGACAATCAAAGGTCTTTCTCTCTTGTCGATGTTTCAGTGCCCAAAATACTTTCCTTCCTTAGTATATTTTTTCGCAATCTGAGCTTGCGACTATCGTGGCTATCACCAAAAACCCATGACTCTACTTATAGGCATGGATTCAATACTTCCACAACCAAATAAGAATTTGCAACAAGAAATCCTAGTCACACAAAAAAATGAATTTCGAGGGTTTTTTACCCCGATTTCTCAAGCTGGGTGAAATCAAATTCCACCCAAATTCACACAAATTGCAAACTAGTTGTTTTGCATAAGACCTTATAGGACAATTGTTGCAACCTTTATCTTTGATACTGATTTTTAATGTACGCAGATCCATTTTGAGTCACATTACTACCATTTCGACTCTATAACATGTTAAGCTATAAAAAATTCTTTCAACTTGGCTCATACTTAGCTTTGATTACCAATTATGATACCAATATGTTCTCTATATAGATATATAAGGAAACATGCATGAAATATAATAGGAAACTCATGCAATTCATAGAATTATAAAATCATGTAAATTATTAATAAACCACAACATTTTTAATAACAAGATACACATAATAATCTCAAAATATAACACAGAACCCATTACACTTATCTTATGAAGAAATACCACTGAATGGATTCATATAAAGGATGTTCCTCCCAAATGTAGGCTCTTCTACTCTAGTTCTTTCAACAACAAGCCACCCCTGAGTTCGGGCTATGAGTCCACAAGGATAAATGACTCTTATGGTTGGATAAACTCCCTCACATAGCCCAATACCCAACAAATGACAATATACATACTCCTATATCATTTTCCACCACCCAACTCTCTTCCCCATCCAACACAACTCTAGGAATGGAATCCCCTTCCCTTCCATGTAGTCACATAGTCGAACTAGTCAACTAGATAGATAGGCTCCCAACAGAGATAATTCATTTCCCCCTCATGGAGTCATATCCCTCCAATATTTTGTCCCTCTCGTATCAAAGATAGAAATATATTTATTATTAATAACTTTTTTATACATAATAGTTTGATTGGTACTCAACCATGTTATCCACCTCACCATCATGTATAACATTTGTACATATACAATTACAACATGGGGTTCAAACTAGGGTTATTACACCTAAATTCCAATCCTCTTTCATTTTTGGGAATGAAAACTTTATCCCATGACATAAGGGACCTTTTCCTCTCTTTGTTTGGCCCTTCTCATAGGACAAATAATTGAATAATTTTAATGCATTTGATAATATTATTAGGAAAAACCAATAGATAGAATATGTACAATGGAATTGATTTCAAAAAAAAATTGAGCACAGTAACCCTACCTAGAACATTGAGGGACTAAAAGGTCCAAACACTGAGCTTAAGGTCAAGTTTGGATAAAATATATTCCTAAGATATGTTTCTTGAGGAATTTAGAATGATGGTAGATCCTATTCATTTTGAAGTGATCCTTTTTAGAAGCCAAGGATTATAATAATTTTACATTGAGTAATCATAGGGATGTTGAAGAAAAATATGACTTCCTGTGATTTATAAGCATGATCGGGGAAAGAAAAAAGGTATCAAGTATGGACTAAAAGAGTAGTATTCTGAGGTATAGGATTGGCCCATCATGAGAGTGTCGTCCAAAAATTACAGATGTGATAGGGAGTCCATGTAATTATGAATGTGTAGGCCTTTCTTATTTCCATCAAAATTGTTTAATGCAAACTTTGACCTAGGCCTTCCACTACCAAGATGAATAAGAAGGGAGATAATGGATCTCCTTGTATGAGGCCACAATAAGGGTTAAAAGGGTTAGAGGGACATCCATTGATTAAGATAACAAAGAAATCTAGCAAGCCCAAATGTTTGACTCGCTGAATCTAGGATTGACATAATCTAAAAGTAGAAAGCATATGAAGAATAAAATCCTAGTTAGATAATCAAAAGCTTTAGACATATCAAGCTTAATTAACATACCTATGTTTTTTGTAATTTTCAAGGAATGCAGGATATCATGTGCTACAATGATTCCATCCAGAATCTGATGCCCCTCAATGTATCCGCTTTATTCTTTTGAGGTCAAGCAGTTCATAATGGGATTTGATCTATTAGCAATGATTTGGAAATGATTTTATAGAACACATTAGATAGTCAAATGGGCATGAATTTTTCTAAAGAGAGGACTCTTTATTCCGGTTGAATAAGGTCAAGGAAGGTTTAATTAAGGGCCTAAATTATTCATTTCATCGATATGGAGTTCTCCACTACCTTCCATGCATTTGTGCCTACCATTAATTGACAATTCTAAAATAATTCTATCATGAACCCATCGATTCATGTAGATATCATCGAAGACATGTCCATAATTGTTGTCTCTACTGTCTTTGGTAATTTCTCCCATCAAACTAACATTATGATCCATGGTTACTAGGGTATACTTTTCAAAACTGACTCTATGGCTTTCTATATTTTTATGATTGGTTTCAATAGGACATTATTGTAGTATGATTTTATTTCTTCCTTTATTTCCCATGAGTCTCCAATTTTTTTCCTTCAACAAATTGTAGAGAGGATATCATATTTATGTTCCTTACATTGATCATGGAGTTATGAAGAACCTATAGTTCTATCTCCCTCTTTGAGTCATCTACTTCTCATTTTTTTCTTCCAAAGTATCTCTTCTTTCTTTCCTTTGAGTTCTATCTACTTGAGGTTTTCCACATTCTGAATAAGGTATGCATTCCTTCCTTCCCTCGTGATGGAGAGATTAACCTCCTCCAATTATTTTTCTAAATATTTTTGGGCTTGAAAGATATTCCCAAAAAATTATTTGTTCCATGATTTGAGATTTATCTTCAAATGATTCAATCTTTGTTGAAATTGATGCATTAAATTTTGTTTCTTTGGCACACTCTCCCTCCACTAGTTCTCTATATTTTCTTTAAAATTAGGATGATGCAAAAAAAAAAAAATTCAAAACTAAAGGGTTTGGGTCTAGGAGGGCCCATGATATCCCATGAGAGGTAGATTGGCTAATCATCAAATTATACTCCTGGGATAATTTATACTATCATGATTTCTCCCACATTTATTAGATATTCTGATATGATAAAGTGATCTAATATTACAACAATTTGATTTACCCCTCCCCTTTTGTTATTATAGGTGTGGAAATCATTGTCACCAACCATGTCTATCAATCTCAACTATGCAATTGTATCTTTAAATTTAGTATTTTCCTCTTTCAAATTCCTTATGCCCCCTCTTTTCTATGTAAGAGGAGTAATCATATTAAAATCCCCTCCATTGATCCATGGTATTTCTTTTAGAGATACACCCATATTTTGGAAAGTGTCCAAGAATGTTAGTTTGTCTACCAAGATATTGGGTCAATGTACAATAGTCACAAAACCTTCACCTATTGATCCTATTTCCTTAAAATGTGTTGTGATCATGCTTCCTATTTTAATGAATTTATGTAGATTTACTAGGGCTGGGTTCCATAAAATGGCTAAGCCTGATTGTGAGAATCCTTTGACACTTCTTGTTGTTGAGTCACAACCTTTCCAGCAATGCAAAACCATTTATTTCATGGTTTCCTTAGAATATTTTTTTTCATGAAGCATAAATATGGTGGATTTGTCTGTGAGTATTCTATTCCTAAGAACCCTATGTTTTCCTTTACCATTGACCCCTATTGTGTTCCATGATATGATATTCATGATTAAAACTTGAGTGGTGTGAGAAGGTATTTGTCCTTAAGAAAGACAATCTACCTCAAATCTATCAATTGGGATTTTCGAGGTTTCCTTCCTCTTTTCTTTTCTTCTACTCATATTTTCTTCCAAGGTTTTGTTATCACATGAAGTTGTCTTGGGTCTTTTGTTCCTTAGGTTTTAATTTTTATCCTTTGGTCTTTAGGTTTGCTTTATTTTTATTTTTTTTTATTTTCTTAGGTTATTCTAAACAAATAAAGACCTGGGTTTTGGCTTACTTTTTGGCCCACACATATGATTTTAGCCTAGGTTCATTTTATGGTTCATGTCTTTGACTCACCTTTTGAATTGACACCAAGAATTATCGACCCCATGATCCTAATGACCTAACAAATCACTCCATCCACTCATGCTCTTTATCCTTTCCATGATTTCCCTATGTCTATTAAAGGGGTCAAATCATATTTTGAAAAGGGCACTGCCAACTCACTAGGAGTTTATGTAGCACAACTTTGTCCTATGCTCCTTTACCATAATTTGCCATAATCAGCTGATGTCATGATTTCCATTGTTTTCATCACCCTTTTATTTAAAAATGAATATTTATATTTGGTCATTTATGAGCTTGCTAACTGTTTAAGCAATTTAAATTTTTCTCCCAAGCTTGGCACTACTGAAATCACTAGTTCAGACAAGCTGCAGATTGTGCTACGGGATCGACTGTTAAAGCTGAATTGGAGGTTGAGGTGGATGTATCAATTCCATAGCTTGTTTCATATCTTCCATCATCAGCCACAACCTCCATGTATTCCATGAGTCATTTATGAGATTGCTAATTGTTTAAAAAAATTGAATTTTTCTCCCAAGCTCCGCGTTGTTGAAATCACTAGTTCAGACAAGCTACAGATTGTGCTACGGGATCGACTGTTAAAGTTGAATTGGAGGTTGAGGTGGATGTATCAATTCCATATCTTTTTGTATATCTTCCATCATCAGCCACAACCTCCATTTATTCTGTGATTCATTTCAACTACATGGGAAAGTCTTAAGATACCCATGTCTCATCTTTTGGTAGCACTTGGCACTGTAGACTGCATCCTCTCTCATCCATTTTCATCTGTAGCTCTTCTTCCACAAAATTCATAGCCATTTTCCAACTGAATTTCACCTATTCCAGAGGTCAAGCCATTTTTATTATGAATCTTGAATTCCCATTCATTCACTTGGCCCTTCTGTCCACACTACGCTATAGAAAGTCACTGCTAAAACTACACTACAGATCCCTTGTCTTAGTGTTGAATTTTCCTTGGACTCGTCAGTGCCATCTTCTGTATTCACAAAGATCTATGCATTAGCCTCTTTTATTCATAGTGTCATCCTTCGTTTTATCTCAAATTATGCTGGCAGTGAGGAGAATAGTAGTCCCTACCCTTTAAATCTTTGATGCCCATTGTATGGTGACATAAAAATGAGTAGTACATCCCTTCATACCTTTCCTTAGAGTTTATTTCTCTCATTTTTTAAAATAAAATCTATCAAACCAATCTATTGTTAGTTAAAAGTGAGCTGGAGGAAAATTATTAAGAGAGAAACCATTAGCCACTGTCAATTCTCATATATATTTGCCCATGTTTGGTTCCTTTACTCCTCATTACATCACAACCTTTGATCCCCTGTTTAATCCATGGAGACACCTCAAAGGAAGAAGTCTCAGAAGGGAGGGAGTGTGGTTAGGACTGAACCTTCTGACATGCACTTGTTTTATGTTGAGCCAATGGTCAAGGGGGTTTTCCAAAGGGTTGGTTTCCTCTCTTTTTGTCAAAACATGCAGAGGGGACACCCTAAAGTATCAAGGAAATTTGTATTACACTTTGATGGCATTAATACCAAGGTGGGAAACCTTGAGTTTGAGGTATTTGAGGCCTCTATTGCAGCATCCACTGAGATACCTAATACTGGTGAGAGGTGGTTCAAATCCATTATCCTCAATGATGATTTTCCAAGGACTTCCTCAAATCAAACTATCAGAAAGATAATTTGTCTAAGGGATTTCCTAGGAGCCACCTAGTTGAAGGCTTTGCTAAAATGTTGAAGATCATCCAAAGATATTTTACATGTGAGGGAAGGTTTAACATGATATACCAGTATCATATAAGACTCTTGCTACATTTCACTGGTAAGGATGCAATGAATATCCCTTTTATCTTTTGAGGAGTATGGGAAAGATGTATGATAGAGTCCAAGCCAAGTCCAAGGTTGTGGAAACTAGTGTCTTCCACTCTGGGTTGATTAGGATGTTGGTAATGGAAGAGTTGAAGAAAAGGAACATTCCTTGGGAACAGTTCATTGGCTCCACCCATATGCATCTAGATATAGCCTATATCTCTCAATCTAGGATGCATATCCCTTTTCCATCTAGTAGTGTTTCCCCAGAAAGAACAAGAAGGAAGATAAAAAGCAATCCCACTAATCAAGACAAAGAAACCCCTAAGGAAATTGAAGAAGAAGAGAGGGAGGTTTATCACTCTCCAGAGAGATATTTTTCACCTCCTACTGTACCTGAATTGGAAGAAGTCCCTTCATCCACCAAAACCGTAGCCAAGAGGGGAAGGAAGTTGCATTTCCATTCACCTGTTCCAATAGCTAAGATCAGAATCAGGAATCCTTTTACTAGATTAACATCCCTCAAGGAAGATATTGAAGAAGAAGTCTTACCCAAGGCTTCAGTTCCAAGGAAATATAAAGATAAAAATAAATCCACTGAGAAACCTATTGAGGTGATAAACATCACCACTCCACCTAGTAATCCCACTTTCAAAAGATTGATGAGACAACTCAGGGAAGCTAGGAAAAAAGTTGCTCATTTGAAGGTAGAAAGTTTGACTGAGAGAAGAAAGATGAAGGAGCTCATGGACATGTATAGTGAAACACTTGATATGGCAAGGTTTTCAGCAAGAAGATACATGCCTCTCCATAGGAAACTTAAGACCCTCTATAGGAAAACAGAAGCTTTCAGTCCCAAAACAAAAAGATCAAAGAGGAATTGCAACATTTCAAGGATGAACTGGACCATAGGAACTTAAATGTTCTAGTAAAAGATGCAATAGAAAGAGATGAACTTTCAGTTAAGAGGAGTATCCCTGCAAAGGAAAAAGATGTTTCTATGACAGAGGAAAGTTCTCCTGCAACAAGGAGGAGTGCTAGATTGATGAAGTGGTTGGGGGATGACAGATCCATTTTTGTGGGTGGACTCTTTTTTCAAGTGTGAAATGACCAAGGAAGTATGATTTTTTCTACCTATATAGCCATCTACATGCTCCTAGTCCATCATCTAAGTTTTTTGTGTTTTTGAAGAATTGATAACATCACATAGAAAAAACATAGAGATTTTGTAGCACCATGGCGCTACATAATCGTCTATACAGGATGTTCTATAATTGCGCTTCCTAAGGCACTACAAAATATCCTATCAAAACTTAACAATGGTGCTACAAAATCTGCAGAACTATTTGATGGATGGCGCTACCGAATATGAAGAACTATTTCAGGAGTGGTGCTACCAAATTTGCAGAATTGTTTCAGTAGTGGCGCTACCAAATCTAAAGAATTTTTACACAGGAGTGGCGCTACCGAATCTGCAAATTTATTTCAAGAGGAGCACTACGAAAACTGCAGACTTGTTTTAGGAGTGGCGCTACGAAATCTCCAGAGCTATTTCAGAGGAAGCGCTACGGAATCTGAAGAGTTTTTTTGTAAAGGGCACTACAAAGTTGGCTACCAAATGCACTACATAATGGTGCTAGGAACTGGCCCTTGCAATCAAAGGTTCGAATTCATGACTCCTTCTTGATTGTTGATGATGTGGAGAGAATAAAGGATCATTGGTGGCATCTTGGAAGAAGCATACGACCATTGGAGGACACTTGGAATTGAAAAAGAATGTTCCTAAGCTATAATGCATGCCTTTTAATTCGTGTTGGATTGGTTGACAACATGGATCCTAAATTGTAGCAGTTTGTTAAGATATGTTAGAACATGTGTTAGAATTTTAGTTGTTTTGGAGAATCCTGGGATAGGAAGGCCATCTCACACCTCTAGTTGTGGCCTTTCCTCTTTTGATTATAAATACATCTTCTAAATGATTAGAGAGGTTCGAATGTTTGAGCCAGGCTCCCTGATTGTAATATTTTGACTAAGTAAGTTGTTCTTTGGTCATGTATTGGACTTAAGACATTTTGAATAATAGAAGTCAGTTTCTTTTTTATATCATATTGTTGCCTCTTATACTGAAATACTCATGATTGGATGATCAATATGAGATGTTGTGATTTTTTTATGATGAATGTTTGATTATAATATTGCTATGAATGTTTTTCATTGTTCTTAAACTTTAAGTTCAAGAAGTTCTTGTGACTGAGTTTTTCTTCCCTTGGATGATTGAAGACCTGATGTCAATAGCATACCTTTAAACATTCCTCACTAAGTCTTCCTCTTATTCACTTTTACTCCAAATCATTGATTTAAGTTAATCAAGAGCTCATTTACTTATGCATTCTAGCCCATATTTATGATTTAAAACATTCTTATTCTGAGTTTTGTCCATTTGACCTTTAATCACTCATTTACATTTACAAATATTTTGATGGGTATTGGGCTTATCCTCTTGCAATCTAAGGGTGATTCTCAGTGCTAACAGGTTTCAATGAATAAATTTTGACACCTAATCCCTATGGCTGCCCTTTACTTTGTCTGGAAGGGTTGGCCTTAATATTACTTTTCATTAGGTCCTTTTGAAGTAGTTGTAGGTCTTGTTCTTGCATTTTTGTAAGGAATTTTTCACCATATATTTCAAGGAGAGATATTAAATCCACCTCTTGCATATCCATGTCTTTGGTTTGGTCATGTTCTTCCTCCTCTAGATTGGTTTTATCACCTCCCTCTGAATCCATTTCTAGATCATAGGGGTAAGTTCATTATCTTAGATCTTAGATTCATTTTATGTTGTCTAGATTGATGAGTCCTTTTTCCTTCACTTAATGTCCTCCTATGCTACCTTGGGTTGGGGTTGTTCCTCTTTATTTTCATCCCCTACACTTGACTCTTGGTTAACCTGAACTAAATATAGTGATTGGAAACTAATGTTAATTTTGGGAGTAGTGGGAGTCATTTAAACTACTTTCTTCGTGCTTGATTTTATTTTTATAGGGACTTTGACAAAAGCATATCTATCTTTGTTTTCTTCTTGTTTATTTTTATTGATAATAGCATGAAGTGGAAAATATTTTAACAAGCGTCCATGTTCATGATATTTCATACACCTAAAGGGAAATTTCTCACAGCCTAAGGTTTTGATCAAGTCTAAGTCTTGAAAGTTGATACAAATAGATTTAGGAATAGCCCCACATACATTCATATAGACATATATTATCATATGAAATATACTTAATATACCTTGTGATTTTAGATGTTTTGACATATTTTATTTATCATATTCAATATTCCTTATTCCTACTAAGGTTTCTTCATCCAAAAACTCCTATTGAAGAAAATATAGATGGACCCAGATCAGAGCTATTGCAAAGTCCTCCTTTCCTAGACTAAGCTTTTGATCTGGATTTATGAGCGGAACAAAATGAAAAATAGATATATATAATTAACACAGATATGAAGAGAAAAATAACATAGATACAATGAAACTCAACTTCTATTAAATAAAGAAATCTGTTGAAACTGTAAAATGCAGAATGAAACAATCTTGCTCGAATGGTGGTATCTAATCTCTGAGAAGAGATGTGGCATCTACGCACATTCGTCTGAGCCTCTTACAATGAGGCCTCCATGCATTGTTATCATACAGAAGTAAATAGAGAACCCTATATATCCAAAAACCTAACCCTAGGAGATAAAGTGCCAAAATTCATGTGGGCCCCAATGGGGTAAGTTGGTACATCAATTTCCTGGGGTCGTAACTTTTGCATAAGATCTTCGTTTTAGGCACAAGATATCCCATTGGAAAGGTATATACAAGGAATAAACATTATTTCATCACACTCTAACATTGTTTATAGTGTTATTGTGGTGATCCCAAAAAAACGTTGTGTAGGGCCTCAAAACAACCCCGGAAGTTTAGGACCTGAAAAGATAGAAAAAAAAAACCAAGATAAAAACTGTAACTACCAAGATAAAAGTTGTATGTGAGCCAGTTGGAAGAGGTGGGTGGCCATCTATATACACCTATATCAATCCTCCCTCCTTGGGAAGCAATGGTCTCCATTGAATTAAGTTCCCCATCAGATGAGGAAATCTCTGTTGAATTTTTCCACGGGTGAGCCACTTGCCTTGGTGTAGGAGTTTCCCCACTTTGACAACACAATTGAGATAAAGATTATGTCAGTGAGTTACCTTGACCTCTATGTTGATGATATGATCATTGAATTCCTATTCCATGCATTCAGGGTTGAGCTGTGTCGGTGTCAATCTTTTTGCTATCTCTGAGGTGTCCAATAAGGGTGGAAAGTATGGCCGAAGGAGGTCCACATTAAATACTGGGTGTAAGCCAAGGAAGCAGGGAATGTTGAGCTCAAAAGCATTGTCATCCACAGCCTTGGTGATGGTGTAAGGTCCATGGAAGAGTGGTTGAATCTTTCGATGGGGTCTTGTAAGGCGTTATTTCTGCAAGTGCAACCAAACTTTATCTCCCACCTGAAACGTGTGTGGCACCCGGTGTTGATCGTGACGTTGATTGTACTTAGCATTGGACTTCTGTAAAATATCCTGAACCTATTGGTGGATGTGATAGATTCATTCAATGAACTGGGTGGCTTTTTTGGCTTCATTTTTCACATGGTACGATTCTTCCTGTGTGGACCCAAGGGGTAGTGCAACAGCCATGGGACCCAATGGTTGAAATCCAAAGCCCACCTGAAAGGGGCTATGGTCAGTTGAACTATGTATGGATTTGTTGTAACTATGTTGAACATACGGAAGACTCTCATCCCATGTGATTTGATGCTTGGAATTGCACATGCACAAGATATGCACGATCATCCTGTTGATGTCCTCAGTTTGGCCATCTGTTTGGGGATGGAAGGTCGTGGATTTGGTGAGCCTGTTTTCCAGCCATGACCAGAGGCTTGACAAGAATGTGCTCAGGAATTGACTGTCCCAATATGATACGATGGTTTTTGGTATCCCAAAATGTACCCACACTTGTTTGAAGAATAGCTTGGCAGTGGCCTCTGGTGTTATGATCTTCTTACAGGTGACCAGGATCACTATCTTGGAAAATCAATCAACAAACACGAAAACATAGTCATTTACCTTCTTGGTTGAAGGAAGGCCCAACATGTATTCCATCGATATGCATTCCCAGGGCCTATTGGGAGTAGCCAGAGGGGTGAACATGCCTTGTTTCTTAATGTTTGGTTTGGAAATGGGGTAGGTCGTGCAAGATCCGATATACTTGTTGACATCCTATCGAAGTTTCATCCAATAGAAATGGTATTGCAGCACTACCACAGTCATTTCTACATTGAAGTGTCTTGCCACCCAACTATAGATATCTTCCAAAATCCCCTTCGCGTGCTCACTTGATGGAGCACATAGATGGCCCAGATGGCACAACCTGTCCTGAAGATGAAAATCAGTGACAGTTGTGTTTGTGCCCATAATATGGTAGGTAGTGGCAAAGTCGGGATCATTATTGTAGAGTTGGGGCCATCTGAAGGTCTCATGTCCGTAGGAGTGTAGCATCGTGGTTATTGTTGCAGCTGGAGGTCGAATGAGGTAGTAAACGATGTAGTTGGTGCTCCCTATCTTATACTTGATGTTGAGATGGAATTGTTGGAAGTATGTGGACCACTTTTGATGGTAGTCATTCTACAATTTTCCTTGTGTCTACATGAATTGTAGAGGCTTATGATCAGTGTGGATGATTGTCTCCTTCCTAAGAATGTAATGCCTCCACTAGAAGCAGGCTTGTACAATGGAGTACATTTCTTTGTCATAAGTAGGGTACTTATAGACAGTATCAGATAACGGCTCACTATGACAGGCCACGAGATGACCATGTTGAGTGATAATTGCGCCCACAAAATATGGGAAGAATAACATCACACGCACATGGGAGGAAGATCTAACATCGGTAGGGTTAGGGTTTTGGTAATGTATAAATATAGATATGTAGATATCATAAGGGTTTTTTTTTTGCATTATTGTTCCATCATAGATATGTACAAGCTGATGCAATATGTAATGTTGTTATGAACTATTTTGTAAGTTGTTGAGCTAGAGGAGAGGGGAGAAGGAAGAACTGAGGATTATATCGCAAGGTGAGGGGCCTGGTGCGATCTAGTTCGCCTCATATAGATCTTACCCATATAAGGAGAATTGTAAGTGCACGACATTGTAGATGAAGAAATACCATAATAAAAGATCCAAGAGCCAAATATTTGTGGACGTAGCCCAGGAGGGGGTGAATCACGGTAATATCTATGTAATTTGATGAATTCATGCATATCTCTATCTTCTTTCAGCAGTTAATTGTTGTGCTTAATGAATGGATGAATTATTCTATTTGTTGTGACATATGGTTGCATTATTAAGGAAATAAGTTGTTGAAGGTAATCCATAGTCGCAAATAAAAGTAAGTTGCAATCATGATTTATAGTAGATGGCTCTGACTATAGATCTCATATATCATACTCAATCCTAGGTTATAAACACCTGAGTCTTACAACCACCTGTTAAAGCTATCTTGGGTGAGACTGCATGACACATTATGTGTGTTGTGTTGCCTTCTGGTTTACCAGGAGGGCCGATAGTTTTAGAGGCTTTCTTGGAAACATGAACGACATGAATCCCAGTTCAATAAATCAGACGGTAAATAAGGAAGAGTATTAACCAACAAATGGTTCTATTGTCATTGGTAGGAACGAGAGAGGACTGAGTAGAGAAGATAGATTGAGCGAGAAAAGAATGAAGAAAAGAAGAGAGCAATGAGCCATTAGAAGGGACTGTTGAGACCATGGAACCCCACAAAAGCATAAATCGAAGGATGGTTGAGAACCAAATATCTATAGTTTTCACATAAAGATAATAGAAACCCTAGAATAACACCCCAAAATATATGGACAAATACGTGTTTATTGATTTACACGAAATAATTTTCTGTGATTTCCACATCTATTGCAAGAATGGATACTAAGGTTGAAGTATAACCATGCGACAAACCAGATTCGATAACTATATTGGACCCTAGTACAAATTGAGCAGTACACAAAGTCTTTTTCTGTGATTTCCCACATCTATTGCAGGAATGGATACTAAGGTTGAAGGATAACCATGCGACGACTCGGATTCAATGGCTAGATTGGACCCTAGTACAGATTGGACTCCATAATCAATTTGAAAACTAGGAAAATGACATTTGAGTCCTAAGAATATAGGGTCATCACACCATTAGACCCATCAGAAGGGGAGGGGTTTGTAGAACCTACTTTCCTAGACTTAGAGGAAATCGGCCAGTTGTACAGAACATTGTGCGCGATGAGTATTATGTAAACCCAACTGCAGATGGGTTAATCAGTTGGTGGAGAATTACTTCATGTCAAACAAACTCAGACACCGGGTTAGAAAACTAGTAGCAGTGTCTACACGAAGTATCCAT
Organism: Picea engelmannii; assembly: GCA_009831015.1. Classification (NCBI taxonomy): domain Eukaryota; kingdom Viridiplantae; phylum Streptophyta; class Pinopsida; order Pinales; family Pinaceae; genus Picea; species Picea engelmannii. The sequence goes on along the minus strand of ML777895.1, from coordinate 160,666 downwards.
GTGAAGATGTGCAAGAATAAACCACGCAGTAAGATGGGTAGGCACAGAAATCAGAGAACCACCCAGTTTCCATGGACTAAACAATTTGGAAACATTATTGACATAGTATGAAGACGCAGTGTTAGAAAACTAGAGACTATTATCACTTTAACTAGCACTCAAAGACACACCCGCAAGATGGTGGGGTGTACAAAAAGAGACAATCACAGGCTGGTATCAATGTAAGCGATTACTGCGCATAAGGTTTGGCGCAAAATAGAAAAACAAGAAACAATAGAATAATGAAGGACAAGAGGCACCAGCGGAACACTTGGAGAAGTGAAAAATGCTATGGAAAATGAAACCCCCAGAGGAATGGCCTCATTACTTCATACACATTCTAGAGGGAATACTAGCGAATTGGTATACAGACCAGGAATTGTGCAAGGGAACTGTGACCTGGATGACATTGCAACATAATTTTTCAGTCACTTTCTCATTCRAGCATGAGAATAACAACATAGACATAGCCCTTAAATGAATCATAGGAGTAATATTCATCAAAGAATGAGAAGTAGAATTGATCACAGAAAAACAACAGCGGAACAAACAGACAGTCAAGGAACTGTTTTCATGTTACCACGTAYAGGAGGAAGCAACRGATGAAGATGATTCAYGCGATATTCARATCAAAGAAGTAGAAGGAGAAAGAKATGTGGAAGGACCACCCATAGAATCAKAAGTCATTTCCATGCCAATCAAGGTAAATAAAGTTAAYAGYGGGACAGTTGAGCAGCCCAAAATGGCCATCATTGGAGATTACTGGGATGAGAAAACAGTAGAAAGCATCACAGATTTGTTGTGCRAATACAATGACCTCTTTCCCACAACATTCACAAAGATGAAGGGTATAACCGGAGAACTAGGAGAAATGAAAATACCACTCAGACCTAACCCAAGACCTATTAGACAGCGACCCTACAGATTGAACCCAATATTTAAACAAAAAGTTAAAGCTGAGATCGACAGGATGCTCGAAGCCGACATCATAGAACCAGTTGATGAGTTAGAGTAGATATGTCTGATGGTAGTACAAGACAAGAAACAAGGAGGGATCAGGATATGCATCGACTTGAGGAAGTTGAATGATGCATGCCTACACGACCCATTCCCTACACCGTTCATGGATGAAGTGTTATAGAATGTGGCAGGACATGAAGCTTACTCATTCACTGATGGATTCTCGGGCTACCATAAAATTAAGATAGCATAGGAGGACAGACACAAGACCACGTTTGTGACAGAATGGGGATCTTATCAGTACACATTCATGCCCTTTGGACTGAAGAATGCACCCACAATATTTTCCAAAGTGGTCATTGTAGCATTTAAGGAATTCATCCATCAGTTTCTTGAAGTATACCTGGATGATTAGACAGTCTATATCCTGTTTAAAAACCATGTGGAAATTTTATGGCTGATGTTATAAAGATGAAAGCAATGCCATATATCATTGAACATCAAGAAATGCATATTTGGAACATCGTTTGGGATACTATTGGGCCACATAGTATGCAAACAAGGGTTATTAGTAGATACGAAAAATATCGTAGTCATTGTTAACTTTCCAGCACCAAAAATAGTCTGTCAGCTAAGAGAAACGTTAGGAAACACATGATATTATAGGAAATTCATCAAAGGATGTGCATAGATCACAACACCGATGGAAAAGATGTTAACGAAGGATAAAAATTTTCAGTGGAACGACGAGTGTCAACACAGTCTGGATACCTTGAAGGAAAAGATGGTTACCGTGTCGATATTAGTATTTCCAAACTAGTAAAAGACATTCCATGTGCATGTATATGCATCAATGATAGCACTTGGAGCTATCTTGGCACAACCAAGAGTAGGAGACTTGGATCACCCAATAGCATTTGTGAGCAGAAATTTATTAGACTCATAATAGAACTATAACACGATAGAAAGAGAAGGCCTAGCCATGGTCTACGCACTACAAAAGTTCATGCATTACTTAATAGGAAAACACTTTAAGATGTTTAGATATCACTCAGCCCTGGAATACCTAGTCAACAAGCCAGTGTTGGGGGGGAGAATTTGTCGATGGTTACTACTATTCCAAGAATTTGACTTTGAAGTAATAGTTAAACTAGGAAAATTGAATGCAGGACCTGAACATCTGCCAAGGATCACAAATGGAGAAGAACCTACGAATTTAGAAGACAAATTTTTGGATGTATAGATTGTTGATGAATACTTCGCAGATATCATTCAGTACTTGAGTACACTTACGACGCTGCAATAATATAGCACAGCACAAAATAAGAACCTAGTAGTTCGCACAACCAACTATCAACAGATTGCGGGACACCTATACAAAATGGGCGTAGATAGCATTTTTCGAAGATATGTGTTAGAGCATGAAATACCAAGAGTTTTAGCAGAATCCCATGAGGGAATAGCAGGAGGGAACTATGCAGGTAAATATATCGCGTAGAAGGTATTGCACATAGGACTATGGTGGCCAACAATTCACAGAGACTCGAAGGAGTAGTGTCAAAGATGTGATGTCTGTCAAAGGGTAGTCAAACCCAACAAAAGATATGAGACGCCACTATGACCACAAGTAACATTACAAGAATTTGACAAATGGGAAATAGACTTTGTGGGACCAATTAATCCACCGGCCAAAAGAACAGGGGAAAGGTATATCATCACCACGACGGAATACTTAACAAGATTGGCGGAAGCCGCACCAGTAAGAGATTGCGGCGCAGAAACAAAAACACACTTTTTGTTTGAACAAGTAATCACTAGATTTGGGTACCCAAGAATTATGATGAGCGACCAAGAAACGCACTTCATAAACAGTACCATTAGCGCAATGACTGAAGAGTTCGAATTCCATCACCAAAAGATCACATTGTATCTTCCACAAGCAAATGGCATAGTGGAAGCCTTCAAAAAAATTATGGAGAATGCATTGAGAAAGATATGTAACGTCAACAAGGACCACTGGGACCTCAAAGTACCAGCATTATTATGGGCATACAAGACTACATGAAAAAAGTTGATAGGGCACATGCCATTTTAAATGGTTTATGGCCAAGGAGCAGTAGTTCCATTTGAATTCTTAGTACCAAGCTTGCGCGTAGCAACTATCACACAAATGACAGAATGAGGCGCAGTATAGGAGAGACTGAATTAGTTATTGACCATGGAGGAAGACCAAATCTTGGCAGGATTCTATCAACAAGTGCAGAAAGAACGAGACAAATATTGGCACGATAGACACATCAAGAAGAAAATGTTCAAGGAAGGAGATCTAGAATTGATGTATGACAGTAAATCGCTTCATCACCCGGGAAATCTTATAATGAATTGGTTAGGACCATACGAAGTAAAATATGTCACAGATGGAAAAGATTTACAGTTAAGAGATTTAGAAGGCGCAGAACTCATAGGAATGATCAATGGGAGCCAACTGAAGTTGTATAAGAACAGTCAACCACCCACCGCGTAGTAAAAAAATCGAAAAGAGAAAAAAACTAAAGAGGGCGCAGTACGCCAGAGGTAGAAAGTCCACGTGAATTTAGAAACAAGAATTCAGCAAGGACAAGGACAATGGCTACATACAAATGGAAACAAGAGGGAAACCTAAAGCCAACAAAAGAAGGATCATAGGAAAACACTAGGCGTAATTAAAGGATGGCAAGGACCGCTGGGACATCACATTAATCACACCAAATGGAGACGACAGAGAAAGAGTAATGGTAAGTACGAAATTGAAGGATATGCATTGAACCAAAAATTAAGGTGCATTAAACCCAAAACCAAGGAAACGTCCTCGACAATCTTCATGGGAAATCCATACAACACACAGATGCGAGAGCCCATAGTCTATTCATGAAGACAAAGTAGACAGAGAGCGAAAGAAGCTAAAGCACACAAAGTGAGTGCACAGAGATCACTAAGACCATCCGACCGCCAAGTCTAGCAGATAGTTAACATTCACTGCCATGGCACTGCCCAAGTGAGCAGAAGCGAGCTAGACCGCCAGAAGAACCAGAATTCAAACCAGGTCAGGAGGATAGGCAGAACAAGGTGAACAATAGTCACTGAAGATCCTCGATATCGATGAAATCTCGTCCCCAGAGACGATAGCGGTGAATTCCACACCGATACTGGAAGAAATTCAACAACCAAAAGAAGAGACCATGAAAGTAGATACACTAGTAGCGACGCAGGAGCCTCAAAGCCAAGAAGCAAAGAAACTAAAGGAGGTGCAACCAAAGAGAACCGAAACAACCCTGTAAGTTAATGTAACGATGCCAAATCTGGAAGAAGCAGTGGAGCCAGATGAGTCTCAAACGACCTTATCATAACACTCAACAAGGGAGACCGTTGAATATGTCTCAGCTTGGCCAGAATGTCTTACGGAGGAGAAACCGGAAGCTATTGGAACTTCGAGCCAGTCACCGCAAAAGAAAGACAAGATACAGATACCAATTTCACCCTGCAAGAAACCTGACAAGATACAGATACCAATTTCACCCTGCAAGAAACCTGCAACAAAAATTGTTCGACCACGCATACCAGCTGGAGTACAAGTAGGACCAAAGCTATTGGTCCATGTTGGTAAGCTCAAATATTCAGACCACAATGTAGCAGATGAAGCCAATTTCATAGAACTTGTGCAGAGGGTCTTTACACAGACCATAGGCACAACTTGAGTTGGAGAACCAATTAACCAGACATACCAGTGGGAAACTGGGCTAGAGAAAACAGGAATTGTAGGTCTGTTGAACCTACCACATTTTGGAAAAGGCCAATACACAACAACATCTATCAAATAGTTGTTAGCAGTCACACATGGAGGGGACATATGTCTTGACAAGACCGTCCCCATAACCGTTGAGATTATTGCTCAAATAAAAGGGTTACCAATTCGGGGTATGGATCCTGCATTTTTTTTGGACAACAAAACCAAGGCGAAAGCACTGGTAGAAGAAATTAAGAAGAAGTATGGAACCACCAGGGGGGAAAGAGGGATCATAATCAAATGAATCAACAATGCATCCACACAATTGCGCGCAAAAATCTTAGCCTGCAAGTTTCTAAGAAAATGTCGCAGAGAGCAAGTACCAGCTAGAGTCGTTGCAATTGCAGCCCAGTGCGCAGAAGGCACCTTAATGAGTTGGGAGCCATACTTATTGAACTTGTTCCTAGAGGACTACAAGGATGCGTAGGACCTAGGCACATAGTTCCACTACTCATGGTTGATTACCTTAATAGACTTCATGGGATGGTGAGAACCAGGGTATGTAGTTTTTTGTACCAAGACCAAACCCTGCGGGAGTGAGGTATCTATTGTTGAGAGACGGGCTGAATTCTAGGCATAAGAGGGAGAAAATCATCATATTTGAAGAATACCTATGCGACATATAGGAATCCATCAGTCGAATGTGCAGAATAACACCAGAAGTTGTCGCGCGATATGTGGACATCGCCAATTTCCAAGCCACACGACAAACAATGTGGATACATGCAAGGTAGGATCTAGCTATAGTGGTTACAAATGTGCTAATTCATCAAAGAGTGTGATATATACATGGTCATCAATGAATGGCCCAATGAATGGAAGATCTAATCCATTACCCAGGAAGTGTCAGAAAGAACAATAGAGGAAGAGGTAGAGCAAGCAAAAACGCAACCTCCAGAAATCCAAGTGCCCAAGAGACCAAGAATGGGCCAAGGAAAGACAAAATAGATAGATGAAGGGCCAAAGAAGATAGGGACCCATAAGGTGAAGAACGAGAATATACAACCAGCCAAGGAACATCAGAAACAGGTTGAGGAAGTGCAGGAGACTGCCTCAAATCCCAACACATAGGAACCAGGGGAAAATAAGAAATCATCCACGCAGGCAGGAGGCGCATGCAAGAAATCAAAGGCACAATGAGCACCACTAGAATATATGATGACAGAGGACGATGGGGAAATGATCTCCATAATGGTCCAGGATTGTCTAGTTGAGGACTTTGACCATGCAACACATCACAGGGACAAACTACAAAAAGAGTTGGCAGAAATGGCACAGTTCCTCAAGAAATTTGGTGAAGTGCATATATCAAGTAGCAGTAGGGGCATAGAGCCATCAACACCGCAGACAGAAGGAAGAGTGAAAGAGGAATATAGACAGTCATACCAGAGGATATTACAGCCACATGTAACATTCCATATCAACCCCAGTATGTTGTGCATGGACAAAATTGTGGGACAGACAACCTTGAAAGACTTAAGCCAAATCCAACTTGTGTTGACAAGGATACCATCAGGGGAATTACACAGGTTGCAGGTGAGCGTCAACCATGAGGTACAGTATCATGCACACAGAGACTTAACTGAATTGAAGCAGGCAACAAAGAAATGAGAAGAATTGAAAATAGGCTACGAGAAGGCCAAATATGAGACCGAGGAGGAAAGGGAGCACCTAAAAGGATTGGACCAAAAAGTTGCAAGAACTTGTAAGAATATTCCACAGGCCGCGCAGAGTGAAGAAATCGCAACAGTAGAAAATATTGATTGGATTACGTAGGAAATTGATCAATACTAGAAGGATATTGAGAATATTCGAGAGCATCTCATACCAACCATGCCACCAGAAGTGAAGGAGAAAAGGAAGCAGGAAGAAACAACACAACTGCAGGAGATAGAGCAGAAGGTCATCACAGTTGTTGACTTGTTCGATAAAGAAGTGCATCTTTGGACTAGGTTGGAGGAGGATCTGCATGTCCAACGGTGGGACAAGGAAGAGGAAAGGATCAATGTAGTGTTCCAAGAGCTCAAGCAGAAGCAAAAGACCATACCAATCCTAGAATGAGTCAAAGGGATGCAGAAGATGAAGAAGTTGTAGGCAGAACTCATCACTGCGCAAACACATAAATAGGAGCGTCGGGCTCAAATGGAGCCATTAAGGGAGTGGTTAGTAGAAGTACTGGCATAGGTAGAGGAGGATAAGACACAGATAGCACAAACCCAGGAAGAATTTGCAGGATTGATCAGTGACAAAGTGGCAGTCCAGGTAGCAGACACAATCAAGAGGAAGACCGTGCAGGCGCTGACACAAGCAGCAGAGCTCAAGAAAAAGTTCCAAATGATCACCAAGGAGATCAAGGAAGCTCATAAGGATTAGGTGGCTTGGGATGAGCCACATGTCAATGTTGGGGGCATGTTGGAAGCATGACAAAGTGGAAAGAAGGAATATCATGGGGAAAGAAAGCATGTAGAAACTGAAGTAACAACTAGAGGGAAACACAACACGTGCGCATGCAAGAAAACATGCACAAGGAAAGAAACATTTGGGAGGAAGAATAACACACGCACATGGGAGGAAGACCTAACATCAGTAGGTTTAGGGTTTTGGTAATATATTGTAAACGGTTGAAGAGCCCAAAATGTATAAATATAGATACGCAGGTATCATAAGGTTTTTTTTTTTCATTATTGTTCCATCATAGATATGTACGAGTTGATGCGATATGTAATGTTGTTATGAACTATTTTGTAAGTTGTTGATCTAGAGGAGAGGGGAGAAGGAAGATCTGAGGATTATATTGTAGGCTAAGGGGCCTAGTGAGATCTAGTTCGCCTCATATAGATCTTACCCATCTAAGGAGAATTATAAGTGCACGACGTTGTAGATGTAGAGATATGACAATAAAAGAGCCAAGAGCCAAATCTTTGTGGACGTAGCCTAGGAGGGGGTGAACCACGGTAATATCTGTGTAGTGTGATGAATGCATGCATATATCTATCTTCTTTCAGTAGTTAATTGTTGTTCTTAATGAATGAATGAATTATTCTATTTGTTGTGACATATGGTTTCATTATTAAGGAAATAAGTTGTTGAAGGTAATGCATAGTCACGAATAATAGTAGGTTGCAATCACGATTTATAGTAGATGGATCTGACTACAGATGTCATATCTCATATTCAATCCTGGGTTGTAAACACCTGAGTCTTACATCCACCCATTAAAGCTATCTCAGGTGAGACTACGTGACACATTCTGTGTGTTGTGTTTCCTTCTAGTTTACCATGAGGGTTGATAGTTTTAGAGGCTTTGTTGGAAACCTGAATGACATGAACCCTGGGTCAATAAATCAGACGGTAAAGAAGTAAGAGTAACAACCAACAGAAAATTTATGGATAGAAAATACCCTTATAGAAGGTTTAACCATTTTTTTACAGCATTTTCATCTATTTTACCTTCAAATATAGGAATATCAAAATTGATTTGTGCCTTGAAGGGGGTGGTTCCTCTGCTCGAGGAAGATGTGTCTCCTGTTGGTAGTTGTCGAAGGATTTTCACAAAATTTTCCATCATCTCATTCCTTTGTCATGAGAGGGATTCCTCAAGAAACAATTTAAAGGGATCTACTGCCCCACTGTCTCTCTTTTCTTCCCCCATGGGTGGCCTTCTGGTTCAGCAAAGCTAATCTTGCAAAGGCTCAACTAGTTCGAGTCCCAACTTCTTATACCCTGACCTCATTGGGGAAATGCATAGAGAAACAAATGAAGAGAAGACCACTCTGATACTACTAATACATATTTATGAGAGGAACGAAATGAAACATAGATCTATAACATCAACACAAATGTACAAAGAACAATAATAGAGATACAATAAAACTCAAATTCTATTAAATAAAGAAATCCGTCGAAACTGTAAAATGGATAATGAAACAATCTTGCTTAAATGGTGGTAGCTAATCTCTGAGAAGAGATGAAGCGGATATGCACATTTGTATGATCCCTTTACAATGAGGCCTCCAAGCATTTTTAGCATCCAGAAGTAAACATAAAACCCTAGACATCCAAAAACCTAACCCTAGGAAATGAAGCGCCAAAAGTCATGTGGGTCCTGATGTGGTAAGTTGGTACATCAACTTCCTGGGGTCGTAACTTTTGCATACTATCTTCATTTTAGGCACATGATATTCCATTGGAAACATATATCCGAGGAATACACATTATTCCTTCGAACTCTGACTTTGTCTATAGTGTGTTTGTGGCGGGACCAAAAAACGTTTTTTAGAGCCTCAAAACAACCCCAAAAGTTTAGGACCTAAAAAGCTAGAAAACATCTGCCAAGATGAAAACTGTAACTTCCAAGATGAAAGTTGTATGTGAGCCAGTTGGAAGAGGTGGATGGCCACCGATATCCAGCTGTATCAACTTCTCCATCCAAAAACATAAACATAGTCTTGCAAAGTTAAAAATATATCTCCCACATTCGAAGATACACTCCTTGTCCTCAATACTAGTGAAGATTGTTGTAAAAAATATTTTTATCCAAGTTTTAGGTCTTCTTGTCCTTTTGGATTCCAATGCAAGTTGATCCACCAGAATAATTCTTTCTCTAAGGAAAAAATCCCCATGAGCTTTCCTATCATCGTATGATCTTTCATGAATACCTAAAATTTTCTATCATTTTAGCCAAACATCCTCACACTCAGTTCTTTTCTTACCTATTTAGATCCTTGTTTTTGTCTATACTCTCTAAATTTCCTTTTGTACCTTCCTGTATAGATACTCCTTATTTTCCTATGGCCCCCATCTCCTTTGATTTAATAAACTCTCCTGAAAACACATCCCTAAATGATGGGAAATCCTTGTAGCCCTCTAGTTACAAGACCTCCAAGTCCTCCATTGTTCTATGTACCTCCTAATGCTCCTTACACTGCCACCTTACCTGCAAACACTAACACGTTCAAGGCTATTTTTCATCCCTCCTTCCTTTTTAAAAAGTGAAAAGTAAAATGTTATTAAATGAACTAAAATAACATATTCTTTGGTGGGGAAAACCCTTGATTTCTTACTTAAAAAACTTAGCATCATTCCATAACTTTTAAATATAGTACAAAATGTCTTTCTGAATTTCACATCATTTTTGTAAGAATTAATGCTTAAAT
>ML777895.1:85450-132807 GCA_009831015.1 Picea engelmannii | reverse complement strand
CAGTGAATGTGTAGTATTTCTTAAAAGTTAGATGCATGGGAGCATCATGAACCACTTCTTACCAATATGTTATCTCTAATACAATTATCAATCATTTATAAATGGAATTTTTTCATAGTTCCTCTATGAATAATCAAATAAATTGGTTTGTGATCTACAACTATGAAAGTTCCTTTATGAATAATCAAATAGATTAGCTTATGATGTACAACTTTGAAAGAGTGGTTTCTAAAATAAATGTGACTCAAAAATTGGAACTAGCTCTCTAACTCATGGATATAGGTTATTTGTTGGTAATGCTCTCCTCTTTGAATGACTAGATGATATAGACACTTGTGCTCAAAGGGTGGACTTAACTTCAGAGTAGGAAGGAAATCTATATGAAATATAAAGGGTTTGTGTTTGACCCAAGGGTGGAATATCTTTTGAAATATTTGAGTTTATAAGATTATTGTTATTTTAATATAATATTTAATCAAAAATTTACAAAATTATAATTACATATGATACATAATACATTATAATCATTATAATCATTCCATGTAACATTTCTATTGGAATTTTTATTTTTAATTAATGTTTAATGTACATATAATGTGTGGTCACGATCAAGTGATGAATATAGGAAATGTATTTCTGAATTTTAATAATAAAATGTGATGTTAGTTGGTAAGGGGATATGGACAAAGATGAGGGATGAATTAATCCACAAGAAAGGGGAGGGTCTATGAGAATGCCAAAGAGAGGGGTCCAAGGGGGAATTACTCATGTTTATTATCAATTCCACCCACATTCCTTAATTTTATTATCATTATGTATTAAACTCTATTTTCTAATTGAGTGTCCCCAAAGCCAATCATTGAATGCATGTAAGAGGGTGTGTGTGAGAAGTCACATCCCATATTTATTGGGAGTATGTGGGTTGAGTACAATCAACTTGGAGAAGTGTGTGAGTCAAGAAAGAAATCCAAATGAGAGAAATTTGTATGGGTTGTTACAATAGTTTTAGATAGTCAATGTTTTTGCATGAACAACAACTAGAGAGAAAAAAAAAAAGAGCTTCGAGATGGAGAAACCATGGAGGGAGAAGTATAGAGCATGTTGGAGTGTTTTTAGAGCATTTTGGAGCTGAACACTAAAGATCCAGGCTGTCAAGATTAAAGAGTGAAATATTGTGTGAGTTGCACTACAACAACAAGTGTTTGTTATTGTTTTTGTTGGTAGCTTTCCTAGTAGTGAGTTCCCTTAAGTTCCCAGCAAAGAAATTCCTAGTTACCTATGAAAGAGAGACCTTGATAAATGAATGGGATGCCAGAGGGGCTAATATCAGTGAAGGGGTACATTCCTAGGGTTGGGAAAGTCGAGAGGAAGAGCGTTGGTGGAAAATTGGGATAGTTGTAGAAGAACACTAGTGGGTTGTGGGATTTTTGAGTTGTGAGTGGACAGTGAGAGACCACCCTCTTTTGTGAATTTCTAGCCCCAAATCGAGGGTGAATTATTGTTAATATTTGGAACAACAAGTCTATGGTTGATTGGAACGTCTGTCCCAAGTAGCCGGTTGCACAACATAATTAAAAGATAAGTGTTTTACCTATTTATGTCTTGTATTTATGAGTTAAATTGCTATGCATGAACTCTATGTATTTGAGAAGGATTTATATGTTCTTGTGTTCACTTATTAAACTATATTTCATGTTCATTTTAGAAATGTGTTGATGCATCAAATTATTGGTATCAACAATAGTCAAATATGGTTGTAATTCATAGTTGTTAAGCTATAGGAAATTAGTTAGCAATAAATTTTAATTTTTGCAAGTTACTACTCGTAATGGATCTCAATTGGTCTGGGGAACACTACATTATGGTATCAGAGCCTCTGGTTCAAACATTTGGCTTGTATGGGCCAGGACGAGAGTGAATTATGAAAAATTGTTGTTGAAGATTTTGGTATGTGCAAATTTGGAGGGAAATGGAGAAATGAGACCAGAATCTCCAAATTTGTGGGAAAAAATTGAGTTTTAAATACCTTATAATAGTCGAGGAGATGATCTAGTGCATGACTATGCAAGTTGCAGAGCCTAATTAGACTTGCAGGGTCGAATTTCACATTTTAATGGTCGTTATAACACTAGGTATAGTTTGAAGAATAAATTACCAATATCAGATTGAATGATAGATCAACGACCTAGATTCATTGTGATAAATCCAATAATTTATAAGGTTTCGACCTTTTAGAAGGTTGAGCAGATAAACGATCGAGATTCATTTTCAGCAGTTGGGAAATTGAGATAGATCGACAACCTGGATTCATTTTCAGGTGATGGGAGGTTGAAGAAGATCAATGGTCGAGATAATTATAAATAATAGATTGACGGCCTAGATTCATTAAGGATTTGGTCAAAATTTCTAAGTGTTGGAAATTCACCAAGAGAAATCGCCACCGACTGATGGTCAGATCGACGAGTTTGGTGAAGAGTTTCAATCAACCAAAATAAATCTTCAGTGGTCAATGGTCGATGATCGAGCATCATTAGGGTTGGGAGAATTTTGATATATCAACGACCAAGATCATTCAAAATGGAAGATCAACGGCCCAAAATTATCCAAGTTTTGGCCAAAAATTTCTAAGTGTTCGAGTTGGCCAAGGGAATTCAACAATGCCTGATGGTCGGTTTGGTCAGGTTGGCAAAGTATTTTAGTTACCAACAGAAATTTTCGACGACCAATAATCGAGTGTTGGCCAATTCAGTGAAGTGTTTCGATCGAGCAAGAGAAAGTGTCAATCACCAATGGTCGATGGTTGGGTATCAGCCGATTCGGCAAGGTGTTCAAGGAATCCAAAAGAAATGGTCGATGGCCAATGAAGGAAAGTGGGTGATGATGTGTCATGCCACATCATCATCCATGTGTCATTCCATGTCAATAATTTCCACGTTAGCCAAGAAATGGTCAACGACTAATGATCGGGTCGACCGAATTGGTAAGGAATTTTCATCTTCCAATGAAGATCGTCAACAACCAATGGTCGATGGTCGGGTCGATCGATTTACCAATGTGTTGCAAGTGGTTTCCAAGAGAAATTACCGATGGTTTATGTTTGGGCATCGAGGAGATTCACAAGCAAGTTCGGTTTTCCAAAGAGAATCTAGATGGAGCTCAGGTCAACAATACTGATTGTTTAAGTTTTCGATCAACGATGGGAATTGATCTATGGAGTTTGAGAAAGGATTAGTGGATCAACGGCTCATATTTCACCCAATTTGAGATCGATGAATCATATTTAAAGGATATTATAACAATAAAAGAATTGGTTTCTCTAAGAAATTTTTGTGCTTTTGAAGCTCATGAACTTGCGGAGCAATTTTGAGGCCCTAAACGACATTTTTACGAAATCAAAACACATCCGAATAGAGTGTACCAAGGTACACTATGTCTCTATAGCTTAAATAAAATAACTTGGAGAGATCTTTCCAACAAGCTACTTTGGGAGAAAAACAGAGATCATACAAGAAAGTTATAGCTGAAATAGTAAGGATAAATTTTCAACACCAATTTACTTCCAGAGGGTATAACTCCTTTCTCAAAATTCTATTTGGGCCTTAGTAGTTATCTATGGAAATATTATGAACCATAGAAGAGATCCATGGAGCCATATTTTGTATATGGGTACCTGAAAATGTGCAAGGATAGAAAGAAGACACTTGTATAATATAGAGATAAATTGGGAAAACAATCAAAACTTCTTTGACCCATAAATTTCATCTTAGAGCTCAAATTTGGGGAAAAAAAATTGTTGCTGGAAATTTCTTGAAGAGGAGAAAACATATATCCACCCATAATTTAAAATTGGGTGCTAAAATTTTATCAACAAGTAATAAAGTAATTATGCAATAGTAATTGAGTGGAAATTGAAACATATGAATGTTGTAACTTTTCGCTAAGAAATCAGAGTGAGGCATGAGTACAACCATTGGAGAGATGTTTTGTAGAGAAATGCATCTAAGGAATAAGATTATTAATTGGTGCATTGTGTTCCTAATTAATTGATGAGAAGAATAACATGTATTCCAATTAATGAAATGTTTTATGTTGTGCATGTTCTAACAATAATTATTACATGCACATTTCTTGCAAAATTAGAGGTACAGGAAAAAAAAATTGGTTCTTGTATGAGGACTGGAGTTATGGAAGATTCCCAAGGATATTACAACCATGAAGAGGAGGTCAAAGGTTTGCATGTCAGCATGGAAAATGTTGAGACATAATCAAATGGAAGAAAAGGTAGGCATGAGCTTGTAACTATGAGAAGCATGCACAAAGAAGTGTAGAGCTATAGGGAAGATAATGAAAGTATCATCAAGGCTCAAGAAGATATAATTCAGAGCCTAAATATGTTGCATAAGCAAGTTAAAAAATACTCTAGAACCAAGCAAGAAACTAGTTCTAAACAAGTGATAGAATCTAGATCCCAAAGAAAAAGGGATGATCATGGGAATGATAGTAAGTCAAGAAGCAAGAGAAGATGTCATCATTATCAAAGAAAATCCACTAGAATAACTCATGCAACTTCAAATCCAAGGAGAAGCTCAAGTGTGTGTCTCGTCTGGAGGCATAGGAGAAGGCTCGAGGTAGACATCTTGTAAGGTGAATTCAAGAAAATCAAGCCACCAAATTTCAATGGTGAGCACATGAAAGGAGAAGAGGTTGAGGCCTAGCTATTGGAAATGAAGAATTATTTTCAACTACATGATTACCCATCAAGGGTAGAAGCTATAATTTCCACCTACCACTTGAAAAGAAAGGAAACCATGTGGTGGGATCAGCATAAGCAAGCCAAACAACTTGATGAGAAGAGTATCTCATGGAAACAATTCAAAGGATATTTCCAAGAGAAACATTGTTATAACCCTAAATTGCACCTGACATGCATACCTGGCATCATGCCATCTAACTTGCTATATTTACCAAGCCATTATTGAAAATCTCTTCTAAAAACCATCATTTTGAAGGTGTACATGCCCTGAACCATTATTGCCCGCATACACGTGCTTGCTAAGCCACTACAGCCTGCGTACACTCACAGAATATCGCAAAATGTGGAAAATTGCATTGGATACTGGCTTTTGGGCCGTTACTTAACTGTATGAATGCCCATAGCCAGTCACCCCAACCGTTACTATCCCTTTTGGCCTATAAAATAAGGGTTTGGGGTCCCATTGCAAAGGGGGAAGCACGAGAGCAAAGAAACTCTGCCCATTTTTATCAATCCCCCTTTGCCCCAATTGCAAATCCCTTACAATTTCTCTAAGAGAGAACTGAAGACGAGAATAAGATGTGGAAGAAGTTGGTGCATGGTGAAGAGGATCTCAAGACCATGTTCGAGGAGCAATGTCGGTCTCATGTTGTAAGTGACTTTTTGTTAGAGTAATATAAAGAAGTACTTTTTCTGTCCCGCCAAACGACGTCTTAAACTTATATGATTTGTTTGCATTTCTTGTTTATGATGTCTAACCCACTAATCCATATGTAAAATGCATGCTTGTAGTTTCTTCTTTGTCTTTTGATGAATGCAAGTCAGCCTTGGGAGGAGATTTGCAGTCAGGAAACAACCAAGCGCAAAGGGATCGACACCAGACGCGGAGTTTAAGGTAGGCCTACCGGATCCCTCTCTCTTGTCTTTTATGTATGATTGTGGGGTAATGTTGGGATAGTGATAAAATGTAGGAGACTTTAGATGCTTAGCTTTGCCTACACTTTAGACCCTTTGTGTAGTCCGTAGAGGGGTTTTCCCTCTATAGCAGAATTTGCGACCATACTGGGGAGGCCTCTAGGGTCTTTGGGGATATTTCTTTTTGGGTGCTTTGAATTAGTTTATTTACTATTTTCTAAGTTTCTATCAACTTTTGTGTCTTTAAGGGATGTTGTTCTTCCATACCAATACTCCCTGCCTATGCTGGACTGGTTTTTTTCATGTTTTTTTTAGGAGTTGCAGAGGTGTATGTGGCCTGTAGTGGGAGTGCATGCATGCAAATGCACCCTGCCCTTGGACAGCCCACGTACATACGTTGGTTGTTGAAGTGTCAGTAGCATGCCTTTTGAGAAATTTTTTATAAAAAGAAGAGGCAGACATCCTCTTCCCTGTCAGGATTCACACTCCTCAAGGGTTTTCTTGATCTAGTACTAGTCTCTATTATAGCAATCTGTAGCCTAGGTCTGACTTCAATTTATCTTTCTTTTGAAAAAAGATTTCTTTTGTTTTTTTTGAATAGGGTTTTTAGACAAGTTGGTGAGTCTTCATTGAGCTACCTGCTTGGTATTGTCAGTGACTCCCTGTGACCTGTGATTGGGCCAGAAGCCATTTCTTGTTCCTGTCTTGTCGTCATTTTCCCCCTTTTTTTGTTTGGAAGAAAAGAAAAGAATTCATTTTCAAATTTCTTGTTTTGAAGCATAAAACAATTAAAAACAATCTTTCATTTCTTTGTTTGGTAAAGTAGTTTAGGTTAAGTTGCTTCATTTACCAAGGAAAAATAATGTTTTCTTAAGTTCTTTACTTGAATTCTTAGGACATTAAGTTCCTCGTAGTCGAGTGAAATATTGTTTTGAGTTTTTTCTTTTCAAATATCTGAGAAAAGTAGTTACGAAAAGCTTGGTGAAAGAGTTTCAATTGGAAAATCTTTATTTGTGAAGAAAGAAGTACTTTTGTTTCCAGTATCATCTTCTTCTCTTCTCTTTCGTCTCTTAAAGAACATCATTGGTTTCACTTTCATTTCTTTTGATTTAAGACAACCACTAAAATTAACGCCTAATTAAAAGTTATTAGACTTTGTGTTTGAATGGTTCATCAATTTAGTCTAGGCTAGAGCCTTGATTTGGGATTGGAGAGGAAACTCTTCAAGGCTACAAAAAAAAACATAAGAGTCTGAGCTACGGAGTGCTTGAAAGTCCAATAATCGTGAAAGTTATCTGGGACCACCCTCTAACATATGGGCTAAACACGAGGTCGCGTGTGGAAAGGTAGCAGAGATAACCCCTCCAAAGTCGGACCAAGCGTAGTGGGGAATGCATATAGAGGGCTTGATCTCATTTTCCACGGAGCTTCGTGGGTCTCAATTCCATTTGAGGTCCGCAGTCGTCTTCTGAAACACTTTCTTTCGATACCCTTGATAGGTTTCGGGCTTGATACCCTACTCATTGCGGTCCACCCGACTGTCGACTGTACCCGTCTCGTGACTGTTCACGCACTGGAAACCTAGTTGCCTTTATCTTAGTGACTTACATAGGTGACTGCGAGGGTATACCACGATACCTAGGACAGACATTGGGCCATGTTTTGCAAAGTATACCCAGAGGGTGTTTCCGTATTCGAGTTTCACTTGCATCGGTAAATTTATCTAGTGTTTGTTTTTGTAACTATTCTTCCAGCTAGCTAGTGATGTTCTTGTCTTACCTCATAGGAACTTTTTCTAGTGTGTGCTATTTTTTTTGTTTTTTTTTAATGATTATAGAAAACCCTAGCGTGTCTTTGATCTTCTCACACAATGGAGGATCAGGAGATTTTGGGCCTACCATCGGTTGATCTCGAGCCACCCCCGCAACTGCTAAGGTGAAAACTAGACCAGCAAGGGTCTTTTGAGGAAACCGGATTACAAGAAACTGTGCTCGACTCATCTCCGATAGGAGAACATTTGATTCTAGAGGAACCAATCATTTCTGACCTCGGAGCGCAAGCTCTTGCTTCGTATAACCCTCCAATCACTGATCTATCGATTCCCATCGTTGTATAGGTTCAACCTTACGAGCGTCAGGTAGTGTCACAAGAAATGATGGAAACAAATGCTACTACTTCTTCAAGGAATACTCATATTCCGTCTATGACTGTCACTACAGGGGGTGTTTCACCTCCTAACCAACCGTCACCAATCCAGACCATTATGGTCTCGACTACATCTACCTCGGGCGATGCTCTGATTCCGTCTATGGAGGCGATCACTGCTCCGTTCACCTAGAGTGCGAAAGGCCCTTCGCTCTCATAAGGGATGCCTAGCTTCGGTACGAGCATTGTCCTTTCCCACTCCACTCTATAGACGTTAGGTCTTGGGGCAGGGAGCTCCAACACTCCTCTGAAAGGATCTATGGGGGGAACTTCAACTCCCTATAATGATTTCCCTTAAGGAGGGGTTCATATACCTCTTTCGTACCCTTCGCTCAGTGGTACTCACCAGCATTCCATCGGGCCGAACGTAAACTACAGTTCGTTCGGAGTAAGTAGTCAAGGAATTCCTACTTATAGCATGTTGGTAGGTTCAACACCATTCTCTTTGTTCGAAACGTTTGGTAACAATGCTTTCTCATCAGCTGTCATCTCAGCCAGGGGAAACCCCGGTTATGGACAACAAAATCCTATGCAGGGTACTATTCCTACACAAGGGGAAAACTTAGGAATTCCGTCCTCACAAAGACCTTGGAATCCATGGTAGGGATCAATTCCCTTGTCAAGGATTCCAACCGAGGGCAACCCCTTCCATAGCCAATGGAACCCCAGGCAAGGCTCAACACCTATGCATGTCGGATCGACAGGGGGAAACCCTTCCCAAAATCCTTGGAATACGACGCAAGCCCAGCCCTTTATGTCCTATTACGGGATTCAGTCAATGAGGTCTCAACAAGCGCAGAATCTGTACATTGGTTATGGCCATGGTTATTACTAGAACCCTGGCCAGCAACCTAAATTTCCTGGCAACCTGGTGCCAGCCAAACTCCAGGATCCTCTTTCCTTGGTTATAATCAACAACCCAAATTACCATTTTTGGCAAATTTACACTTGCTAGACTTGACAAGGTTATTAAATGACCCCATCTGTCACGATCCGCATTGGCCTCCTATGCCGACCAAATTTCCTTCGAACATCCCAAAGTTCGAGGCCAAACCTAACGAAGATCCAGGTGATCATGTGACTACCTTCCATTTATGGTGCTCATCCAATTCTTTGAGAGACGAATCTGTCCAGTTTCATTTGTTTCAACATACTCTCATAGGGAGTGTTGAAAAATGGTACATCGAGCTCGACCACTCAAGTTACTCTTCCTTCGGTGAATTGGCAATGGATTTATTAAACCATTTCCAATTACCTGTGAGATACAATGCCGACACCGAATTGCTGGCCAACTTTGAGTAGACAAAAGTGGACCATATGTCAGATCACATCCGAGAATGGAGATGCCAGAAGAGTTTGATAAAAGTACCAGTCCCACCAGCATTCCTTCTTGAGTGGTTCCTTAAGTCTTTGGTACCCCAGTTATCTAAAGACGTCGCAACCTTGGGGGTCTTTTTAGAGGAAGAAGCGATAATGAGAGCTCAACAGCTAGAGTTGATTTACTCTCAGTCTGGTTTACTTTACGAAGTTTTTCCAGATGCACCAAGGTTGATACTTGACAAGACCAGACAGAGGTCTAGATCACATGCCGATGGTATTGTTGGTTCAGTGAAAATGAAGCCCATTGATCAACTGTCAAATCAATTGTAGCAATTTTTGATACAGCAGACAGCGGCCAGCTATGCCATTGGTTTGGACTTCCCCCCTACCCAAACGTCGGATGTACACAGTGTGCAATCAACAAACCCCAAGGCCACCCAGAAGCCTGAAGGAAAGAAGAAACAACAAAAGAAGGGAAAGGGGGATAATAAACCTACCAATAATGTTGGCGAGGGCAACACTGAAAAGAAGAATTCAAAGTATCCCTGTAATATTTGCAAGGAAGATCATCCGACTCACCAGTACCCTTGGCTTGTAGAGGCCCAGAAGTTATTGGCACCACAGCAGCCTGTCGTGTTAACGAATCCATTTCCGCATGGGAAAAAATTAGCTCAAGCCTCTTCAAGCGCAGAAGGGGCCGATCAAGGACCCCCTCCGTCTTCGAGTAATCCTTCTTCCGTGAATGTGTATATTATGAAAGGTAGCATTGACATAATGACTAGGACACATGACTATGGAATTCCAAACACCTCTGAGAAGGGTAAAGAAGCCAAAAACCCATCTCTTCCTCTCCAGATTGAGAAGACGTTGGGAAAAACAATGACACGCATCCCCAAAGGTGAATTCAAGAAATATTCTCACAACCAAAATGCAAGGGTCACCTAGAACTACTCTATGGTGGAGGATTTGTCACAAACCCCTTATGTGATGTCATCTTTGGAAGTCCTCCAGATTTTCCCTTCCCATAGAAAGGCTCTGTTAGCTGCCTTAGGATCTGCTGAGACTTGTAATTCAGGAACGATCATGTTTGATATGACCGACTTAAAACTTCGTCTTCCTTACCAATTGGTGTTTCAGATAGTAGTGGCTTACACCATGAAAACTTTTACTCGCAACATTCTTTTCACAGTGGTTTATGAAGATGCCTGGACATGCGTGATGTCTTTGGCATCTTGGGAGGCCATTGGCCACCCTATTTTTTCTCCATCACCTACTCTTCTTACCGCTTTCAATGGTCGTTCGTTCTAACCACATGGAATCATCCCCTCTTTTCCCATGCAGTTAGGAGGGAAGACCGTGTGCGTCGAAGTTGAAGTGATCGATGTGTCTCTCGACTACAATCTCTTGTTAGGAAGGATTTGGACCTACACTATGCAAGCAATGGTTGCGACAGTTTTCCAGGTCTTGTTGTTTCCACATGCGGGATGGATTGTGACCATTGATCAATTATCCTTCTCCCATCCTAACCCTTCATTAGGGGTATCCACGGTCCCGATGATTGATAAACCTCAGCCCAGCATCATCAATGTATTGGTTGGTTTGTGCCCACCTTTGATGGGTACTTTCAATTACTCGCCTCCGACTAACAATGTCCATTTCATGTCATTTGTCCCTGACCAGCCTAGGGCCGAAATATTTCAAATCTCGTCATTTCGAACAACTTACTTTAACGATCTGTGGACTCTTCCTTCACCATCAACCCCAATGGAAGGGACAGTGCACCATGGCATGGCCATGCCTTTTTCCACAACAAAAGTTGTGTACTCTATAGTTCAGCAAGCTTCCATCGACCCTGATCTGACTCCCACACAGAAGTTGGATTCAATTCTCGAGCCTACATGGGCTCAAGGTTCCCTCGCTGATATTGATTCTTTAGACTTAGTCTTGCCCTCAGACGAGGCGATTATTGAGGAAATGACTAGTCCAGATAGACCCTGGTATGATCTTCATCACAGATCTTACATCCTCCCAGAGTTAAGAAGAATTGAAGCAGGTGAATTCACTTTGACTGTGATTGGAGATAAGTCTTGTCCTATCCATACTTTGGCTACGTACATTGTTTACGCTAAAGGAAATATGACAACCATTACTCAAACGATACCTATTCATATCTCCAGAATCCCTGGCATCGTGGAGAATATCTTCATCGGAGTGGACTGATCCCCTGAGGAGATTCAAATCTACATAGATTTATTTAAATAATTTTGTGATGTGTTTTCCTGGTATTATGAGGAAATGCCAAGAATAGATCCAAGAATCATTAAACATGAAATCACGACATATCCTGATGCTCAACTGTCTCGGCAGAAGCTTCGTCCAGTCAATCCTAGAATAGAAGCAGCTATTAAGGTTGAAGTAGAGAAACTACTCCAAGTTGGTTTCATATACCCCATCCAATTGACTCAATGGGTGTCAAATCCCATTCTAGTCAATAAAAAATAGGGTATGATTCACGTATGTACGGATTTTCGTGATTTGAACAAGGCATGTCCAAAAGACAATTTCTCCATGCCATTTATTGACCAGATAATCGATGAATGCGCAGGTTGTGAAGCCTTTGCTTTCATGGATGGTTTTTCGGGATACAATTAGATACAGATCAAGCCCAAATACCAACACAAAACGGCTTTCATCTGCCCATGGGGTACATTAACTTATCGGAAGATGCCTTTTGGTCTGAAAAATGTTGGAGCTACGTTTCAGCGGGCCATGTATTTTTCTTTCCATGACCTCAAACACATAGTGGAGGCTTATCTCGATGATTTAGCGTCACAATATCGCAAGAGAGATGATCATCCTACACACCTTCGACTTATCTTTGAGAAATTTCACTACTACCGGATCCTCTTGAATCCAAACAAATGTAGCTTTTGCATCACATTGGGTCATCTATTAGGTTTCATAGTTTTGAAAACAGGTGTTACACATTATTTTTGTCACTCTAGTGATGTCTCTACAAGTTATGTGTCCAGGTTCTCATGAAGACCTTTTTCCTGAGAAAAGTGACTATTGTCTTCTTCTAAAATTCATATTGTTAAGATGAGTTCCCAGGCTGCCTATGTTATAGGGTGTGAAAATCCTTCATTCTCACAAGAAACCCTATACTTGGAGTGTGAATTGTTCGCAGTCTTCTCTATAGGTAGGGTGAGAACTTGCTTCAAAGCTTGGAAAAGAGAAGAGGTTACGAAGGTTCTAGAAGGGAATCTTCTAGAAAATGAGGTGGCATTCACATGATTGGCATCCTAGTGACTTCTCAGATTTAGTGGGATCATCCTCATCCCTTTAACCATCTCTCCTTCTCCTATATAATGAAAGGTTTCTCAAGGAAGAGGTTAAGCAAGATTGAATGAAGAATTGATGAAAGAATTGTGTGAAGAACTCTATTTGGATTGAAGCTTGAAGACTCTATTTGTCTATCAAGTTGTACTGGATCTTCTTCATGCAAGTGTAGAGCGAGTGTGTGTAGGAACAAAGGATCACTGAAAGGAAGCTTGCGACATCAAGGCAATATGGTTGTATCTTCTACTTTCATTTAATATAATACAATGACATGTCCCTTTCTCATAAAATCACTCTTATTTTATTGCATAACTCCTTGATCATATGCATAGGTTGACATTGAATATATTTTGTTATCTTCACTTTGGTTGGTTTGTGTTTTCTTGGATCTGATTTCAAAAGAGCACCGGAGCAAAGTAGGAACAACAAAGACCTAAGGAAGCAATATAAAGGTATGTCACTCATTCCTTCTCGGTGGTAGATTCAATGACTGCAACTTAGAGAAAGAGTCATATCATGTCCTGTTTTTTTCTAGATCCAGGTGGATCTAGGGAGATCAGTTAGTGTCCGCACCTACCGATTTATCCAATAAAAAAATTGGTGACTCCACTGGGGATACAACCCATTTTGTGGTTTTTCTTTTCCATTTTCTCTTGACCTACCCTTTTTCATTCCCAATCAATCTCTGAGTCTTTAGGAGATCCTTACAGACTCTCTGGATCCAGAAGTTCACTCAAAAGTTTTGTCCTTTTTCCAAATTTTGCTTGATTACAAACCTTCTCGCACTGTACCTTTCTGTGGCCTATGACAATCACTGAAGTTCACACCCTAGTGGTCAGTTCAGTGCGACCTTCTCGCACCCTGCCTATGTCTAGGCTACGAGAATCCCTAATTCTCGCACTTTACCCCACTACCAGACTGTGAACTCACCTGTAAAAACTTTGGTTTAGGTATTTTTGTGTCTTTAGATGCCTAGATTTCTTTGTTTATCTGGGAAGAACTTCGTTTTCCAATGATTGACTATTTCTTGACTTTGAATCTTGCGAATGATTAGTTTTCATAAATCAAAAACTTTTCTTGATCATTTTTTCTCAATTTTTACCTCTTGACCTTTTCTTAACAAGGGTATAATCTCTTATTCTGAAACCCGAGTGCTTGTTTGGTCAAGAGACTTTGATTGGATTAAAAGTTGGGATTAATTGTCCTTTTTGATTGCTTACTACTTGGAAAGTTTTTGTCCAGGTGCATTTGAAGAGACTGGTCTTGTCAATTTGTTATTTTTATCTTCATTGAAAGATCAATTTGGGTGTTTGTTGAGTATTTCATTTTCATTGGTTGCTTACTTTTTCTTAGTTCCATCCCTATTGCTTGGTTTCTAATAAAAAATTAAAGATGTTTTCTTTTTCTTTTTTTTTAAGCAATCATTTATTCAAAAAATATTGGCATTCAAATATTGAAAGAGAATGAATAGGGAATTTGTATTGTTCATGATTGTTTGATATTACATTTCAAGAAAGATCGTACATCGTAGTTCGCATTGTTTCAAAAAACTCGTCTTTCCCTCTTGTAGATAGAATTCATCGAACTAAAATTTGTATCATTCATCCTTATTTACACATTGTTGGGTTAGAGTCTAACACAACATTGGTTTCATTTCCGTCTCATTTTTTCATAACAACAACCTTTAATAATATTGCACAACTTTAAAATTCAACTAGCAACTTTTCTAGGGATCTTTTGCACCAACATTAGCTAGGCTAGAGCTTTGGAATAGGTTGTGAGACACAGTCTCCAAAGCACAAAACACATAATAGTATCTTGTGATAAGGAGTGTCAAATTCCATTTGCAGCATTTTGTCCTAGGAAGCCCTTCTCACACAAGGGTCAAACCTGAGGTCACATTGAGATAGACAGAGTTACTCACCCTGCTTTGTTGATCTCGGTGTAGAGATTGCACGTATTATGGGGGTCACTTGAAGGTATACCCACAATGATGAGTGGAAGCCTCTCAAGTTGATTTCGGTATAGATACCTTGCCCTTGCATGTGGATCGGACTGTCAATTGTTTCCCCAAGCATCATCGTTGTTTGTGGTAACCTTAGTAGCCTATCTTCTTAGGGTTTTACACAAGGTGACTGTGAAGGTGTAAGTCTTCACGGTACCTGGAATTGACGTTGGCCAAACTCACTCAGGCTCCTTGGAGGGTATACCCATGATTATGTGTGGGAGCACCAGGGTGTAAGTCCGTTAAGAAGTTCATCAACGTAACTTTTCCACCCTCGCCCAGCCCCTTCTTGTTTCATCGTCGTGACGTTGGATTCATCACCAACTAGTGACTTCGGAATTGGAAGGTCTTGTTTGCCTGGTTTTGATTCCTATATTTTACTGGCATGTGTTTTTTGTCTACCCAAGTTGGCCATAGAATTTTTTTGTAAGATTTTAACTCGATCACAATTGACCCTCCACGCCATTCACGTAGAATGCAAGGCCTACCCCTAGAATATCTAGAAGGTTCTCAAGCCTTGCCTACCAACTCACTAGAGGGCTCTCCTCAACAAAGTGAAGTCCAAGACGTTGCCACTCCACAAGTAGAAAGAACTAACTCTTTAGAATGGTTCTGAATTACCAATTCTCGAGAGGACTTTCGACTTCCTCCAAACTCTGTGAGACGTATTGTTTGAGTGAATTCTTCCATAGAAATAGTTTTTGAGTATTCTAGATTACCAACCGAACCTTTCATAGGACCTAAGGGTCAATATCCTTTTTGGACTACTGGCATTTTTAGACGGGATCTCTTTGGCTCAGGAGCAGGTGTTGATATCACTGTCATACCTGAGCTTCCCGAAACATCCGATCTAGATGCAATACCTTTTACTACTGCCTATTATTTTCCTGGTTCAGACACTCCGCCAGCCGACCACATCTTGACTATCCCCCTACAAATGGTCCATTACACAATGGTCCCAGATACTACACATCCTCACACCATGATTACAGTGGCTAGAAAAACTCCCATTGGCATGCCACTTTCGCCTAGATTCACCCCAACACTTCCCATCAGATATCATGCATTGAATTCTTTTATTCCCTCTCCCACACAAATTCCATCCAGGACTCCTGGAATTTCCACTCCTTCTGGGCACCATCTCATTCTTGGCTTCATTCCGACACTTCCTCAACCCCCTTTCAGAGGACCTCTTCCATCCTCTATCAGAGGCACCGACCCTAGTGGCACCATCCCGTCTTTCACAACTAATTACCTGATTCCTGTCAGTGAACAATTTCACCAAAGAGGCCAAACCCAATCCCCTTTTGCAAGACAAATCCCAATTGGGATGCAACCCCTGATTGGAGGGAAACCCCCACCTACCCCACCCTATGGACAAAACATACCTCCATCTTTGGCCCAGTATTGGAACCATCTTCTCCAAAACAACCCTCATTTGACTGGGGGGAAACCACCTCAAGCTAGTTCCTTCATACCCCCTAGTATAGGCCAACCATATCTAGGTACATCCAATCCTATTTGGGGCTCGAATGATCAACCCCACGCCCATGTTCAAGGGAACAACCCCAACCAATACAACCCTATAAATTACTTACATCCACACCAACAACTGAATCTTCCCGGATATTTGCATTATATGCAAACTTCTTATGGTCCCACTGGTATACCTACATGGATCCCTCCCCAAAGTCATCAGTACCCACACGAGAATAGACGGTTACCCTTCTTAGCCACCGTGGACCTCCCTGATCTGTCGAGAATTTTAAATGATCTGATCTGTCACTCTCCTTAATGGCCCGTGATACCAGCCAAACTACCATCTGACATCCCTAAATTCGATGGTAAACCAAGAGAGGACCCGAACAATCATGTAATGACTTTTCACCTTTGGTGTTCATCCAACTCTTTGATGGATGACTCTATTCATTTATGTCTTTTTCAGTGAACTCTCACAGGTTCCGCCATGAAGTGGTATATAGAATTACCATGAGGCTTCTTCACCGACTTCAACACCCTCACTATGGATTTCCTCACCCACTACCAGTTACCGATCCTCTACGAAATGGGAACCGAAATTTTGAGTTCTTTCAAACAAACCAAAGCCACTCATATCTCTAATCACATTCATGAGTGGTGATGAAGATGACGTCTCATCAAACTTGAACTTCCCGATTAGTTGCTGGTAGAGTGGTTCACAAAATCATTCATGAATGACATCGCTCGTGACATCACCATGGGTGGATTTGTCACAGA
The DNA here is from genome assembly GCA_009831015.1 of Picea engelmannii. Classification (NCBI taxonomy): domain Eukaryota; kingdom Viridiplantae; phylum Streptophyta; class Pinopsida; order Pinales; family Pinaceae; genus Picea; species Picea engelmannii. The sequence continues at coordinate 116,014 of ML777895.1, read as the reverse complement.
AGAACAGGCGATCATTCGTGCTCAATACCTCGACCTCATTTACTCACAAATGCGTACTCTTTACGACTTACTCCATGATGCACCTCGTCCTTCTACTTTTGCTACTTCAACTACTCATGTTGCTTCTCATGAAGATGACGGTGTGATTGAAACTTTCTATGCCCAACCCCATTCCATCCAAGCCTCTAGAAACAACCCGAAATCCGTTGCTTCTAATGTTCAAAACGCTTTGTCTCCTACCCCTCCCATCGGCAAGACTTCCGAGGTGAACTCTGTTCAATCTACCCCCACCGGAAAAAATAAATCCAAAAAAGGGAAGGGTAAGAACAAGGAGGATAAAAATAATCTTCAATCTGAGAAGATCAAAACACAACCTGTTGACGATAAGGATAAGCACAAACCCCGATACCCTTGTCTTATCTGTGGTGATGATCACTACACTAAGGATTTTCCAAGACGAGTCGAGGTTACTAAGTTCCTTCAAGGGACCCCGAAATTGCCTATTCCGGTCATGTCGTCACAACCCTTCCCTTCTCAACAACAGGCCCAATTGGTCATTCATGACCAACCTTCCCCCTCCAGTACATCCTATGTATTAATGTGTACAAGTGATTCAAAGAAGAATGACATCACACTTACCACTCGAGCCAAAGATTATTCTTCCTCCAAAGAGAAGGTTGATGAAATACCTCCTTCATTGGTCCAACCATCTCCAATGACTCCACCTACCAACGGTCCTCTTCATCTCAAACGACTGAGCCTAGATACAGTTCTTCACCCTCCCCCAAAGGGTGTTGTCCAAAAATCTTCTTTCAATCCTCATGCACGTGCTACCCAGAACTACAGTATTGTCGAAGATCTGGCCCAAGCACCGTCCGCGATGTCAACCCTCGAAGTCCTTAAGAGTTTTCCTATACAACGGAGGGCACTGTTGAAAGTTGTTGGTGGAATCGACCCTACCGATACAAATTTAATAAGTTTTTACTTGGAAGATCACATTCCATGGTTACCCCCTCAACTCCCATTCCAAATACAAGTTATTGTCTCTGACAAGAACATTTGTAGAACAATTATTGATGAGGGTGCCTCGACGTGTGTCATGTCTATTACCTGTTGGAAATCCATCATCTCTCCTCCTTTAATTGAATCCCACAACACGCTCAAATCCTTCAATGGATCTGGTTTTAAGCCTTACGGTGTCCTCCCTTCATTGCCTATTATGTTAAAAGGTAAAATGGTCAACGTTGAAGTGGAGGTCTTTGATGCTCCTCTCGATTACAACCTTCTACTTGGTCATAGTTGGATCGATTCCATGTGTGCAGTTGTGTCCACTCTTTTCCGTTTCATACATTTCCCACATCAAGGAAAAGTAATTACAGTGGACCAATTAGGCTTATTTCACTCCGATGCACATACCGGCAACATACCTTTCATTGCAAAAACACCCCCTGGATATGAGAATGTCGATGTCGGTCTTCTTAAAGATTCCTCTTTGATGGGTACTTTCCCCATTCCACCACCCGATGTTCCACATCCATTTGTCACCTTGATCAACATGATCTCCACCTCTATTCGCGAAACCCCTGTGTCTAATGACCCATGGATAGTACCCAACCCCGATGATCATCTTCGTTATGGTGACCAAATGCCTTTGAGCCCGATCGAGTCCGCTTATCAAGCCATTCAATTGGCCACCCCTTCTACCTCCTCTCTTGGTGAGTTATCCCCAGATCCATTCCACATCATTTTTCCTACCAACAAGATGATTATGTCTGCTATATCCATTGAAGATACTCCTTGGGATGATGGACATCATCGTTCCATTCTCTTCCTGGAACAACACACCATTGAGAGTTACCAACGGATCTTGACTCTGTCGACCGTTGTGGTCATTTATAGCATTCTCGAGTCTACACACGATCTGTTCTACGAAGGGAAATTAAGTAATATCTCACCCACCATCCCCCTCGACATCTCCATTAAACCTGGAGTTCTCAAAAATGTGCACATCGGAGCGTCGTGTTCCAATGAAAAAATTGTCACCTATAAATCTCTTTTTCAAGAATTTTGTGACGTCTTCGCCTGGAGCTATGAAGAAATTCTAGGTATTGACCCTAACATTGTTGTTCATGAGATTAAGACATACCCGGGTGCTAAACCCGTCCGGAAACGAATTTGTCCGGTCCACCCATGTAAAGCAGTTGCTATAAAGCTTGAAGTTGAGAAACTTCTCAAAGATGGTTTTATTTACCCTGTGGCTCTAACTGACTAGGTTTCCAATCTTGTTCTGATTAACAAGAAATAAGGTACGATCCATGTGTGTGTTGATTATAAAGACATTAATAAAGATTTTCCTAAAGACAACTTTCCTACCCCCTTCATTGACCAGATCGTCGACGATTGTGCCAGAAGTGAAATATTCTCTCTGATGGATGGTTTCTCCAGATATAATCAAATCAATATCGTACCCACAAACAAACACAAGACCACTTTTATTTGTCCTTTGGGCACTTTCGCCTACCAGAAACTTCCATTCAGTTTAAAGAATGTCGACGCAACTTTTCAACATGTTATGTCTTATGCCTTTAATCATATAAAGAACATTGTGCAACCATATCTCTATGACCTACCGGCTCATTCCATGCACCGTGTCGATCATCCCACACACCTCCGAGCCATTTTCCTCCGATGTCAGTTCTACCGTATATTCTTAAACCTGCACAAATGTGGTTTTTGTGTAGAATCCGGCCGACTTCTAGGATTTATTGTTTCACGTCAAGGGATAAGGGTAGATCCTTTGAAGGTCAAGGCGATTCTCAATCTTCCTCCTCCCTCCTCACTTCACCAACTACAAATTTTTCAAGGGAAGGCAAACTTTCTCCGTCATTCCATCCCAAACTATGTTGAGCTAACTCTTGGATTTACTCGACTGCTCAAGAAAGGTTTTGAGTTCATATGGGATACCACTGCTACAAAGCTTTTGAATCTTTGAAACTGTCTTTAACTCGTACCCCACTACTCTTCCCACATGATTACAGTTGGGATCATCTCCTTTATCTCGCAGCCTCGGACTATACCATCACTATGGTTCTCATTCAGGAGGATGATTCTCATGATGAACATTTCATTTATTATTTGATTTGGAGTCTCACGACTACAGAAACTAATTATTTACATATTGAAAAATTGGCCTTAGCCGTCGTCCAAGTTGTTCAACGTTTCCATCACTATATCCGTCGTCCAAGTTGTTCAACATTCTTACACACCAATTGCTAGGGGGAAGATACTCCAAATGGATCGTAATACTCTAGGATTTTGACTTAGAATTCGAATGTGCTAAGTCCAAGAAATCCTTGGTGTTTGCCAAATTGATATGCGACCTTCCCTGTTTTGAGACGGAAAGTGTAGCAGAGGGTTCATTACCTAATTAATCCCTTTTTCTGATCAGTTCCAATGACCTTTGGTATGGGGATATCATCATATATCTCCAAACCCACACTTTCCAGCCTGATTTGTCTAGCATTGAACATCGTCCCATACACTACCAAGCCCATCAGTATATTTTCCTCGGTGATACTCTCTATCGTCGTGGGATTGACTCCGTTTTTCGACGCTACCTCACAATTGACGAAGCCGAGAAAGCCCTCAATGAATTCCATTCTGGAGCATGTGGTGGTCACATTTCTGGGTATGCTATGGGCCAGAAGATATTACGAGCGGGGTATTTTTGGCCTTCTTTATTGTATAATCGCTATCCAAAAATGCCATGCTTGCCAAACCTACAACAACAAAATACGATCGCACCCTACTCCTCTACACCCTGTGGTCTCCATTGATCCTTTTGCGAAATGGGGTATCAATTTCATGACATGTCACCCTCACTCGGTCGGGGGGCATGGATACATTACTGTAGCAGTAGATTATTTTACGAAATGGGCCAACGTGATGCCAACATTCGAAAATACCGAAAATACTGCATCATTATTCATATTCAATCACATCATTTCTCAGTTTGGTGTTCCTCAAGCTATCGTTACTAATCACGGTAGCCACTTTAGAAACTTCATGATGTATGAACTCACCGAAAAGTTGGGTCTTCGCCATCAAAACTCAACACCCTATTACCCACAAGCCAACGGCCAAGTTGAAGCAATAAACAAAGTTCTCATTACCATGCTTCGACAAATGATAGGGATTCACAAAATGAGTTGGCACACGATGTTGTTTTCAGCATTGTGGGCTTACCAGACATCTGTTAAGTCTGCTATCGGGTTTACACCTTTCCAGTTAGTTTATGGTCTAGAAGCCATCTTGTCGATTGAATGTGAGATATCTTCTCTAAAACTAGCCATCGAACTTCTCCCAACCACTTCTGCTGAAGAAGAGTGTCTATTGTATCTCATGCAACTAGACGAAACCAGTCGTGATGCCACCCTAGTTATAGAATCCAAGAAGAAATGCATCAAAGCCCAATACGACAAACATGTCAAGCCACACATTTTCTCCGAAGGTGATCTGGTTCTCCTTTACGAACAAGATCAGGATATGCTAGGATCCGAAAAATTTGAAGCTATGTGGCGAGGTCCTTATATCGTCAGACGAGTGTTGTAGAAAAGAGATTACGAGTTGGTGGACTATGACGCTATCCCTTTGAGTGAACCCAAAAATGGGTTTTACTTAAAGAAGTACTATGCTTAAGATCACATGTGCATGAGTGCTTGTATTTTATTGTATCATACTTTTTGTGTGTTACTTTAGTATGTTTTTTCATTATTTGGTCTCTACCCTCGACCACTTATCTTGCATTGTGCTTGGTTTCTAGATGTTGGAGTCTTCGCTACCCCACATTGGCTTCATCAATGGCGCTATTCATAGTAATCAGAACCTTGCTTCTACTGCATGGGCAATTTATGCACCTACAAACGAACTTATCAGTCTACGAGGTGTGTGCCTCAGTCATGCGACCAACAATATCATAGAATATAGCATCATCATCGAATTGTTGATTGATGTTATTTCGCTTGATATCTAACACCTGGTTATATGACTCGATTCACAACTAGTAGTACTACAGTTAAGTAATGTCTATGCTATCCGAAGTCCTACTTTATTATGGGTATATTTACGAATTCTCCTCTTGGAACGTTATTTTGATTATATCAAATATCAGCACATTCCTAGATGTCTAAATACATTGACTGATGCCTTAGCTAATTATGTGTTAGACAGACATTTGGGACATTTATGAACCAATCACACATCACATGTATTATACAACACAAAATAAGCCAGTAGAAGCTCTATATATGTATATAATGATGAAAAGTTTTTACAAAAAGTTTATGTCCAAAGATCAAAATCTCAAAATATGAAGCCCATAGCTTCTACAAAATAGCATCACGGATGACACTCACGATAACATACAACTGCTCAGGCTACCCTACGGAGCAGTCGACTGAGAGACTCAGACACACCCATAGTATGGCACTGATAATGTCTCGGGATCTCCCCAATAGCGATGTCTGGGACATCCGCATTCAACCCCTCTAAGTTTTGTTTCACTACCTCATAGTCCTCGGCATCCCATCTTGCCACTAGAGCCGCTTCACCTCGCCTCTAAATGGGAGACATTCCTGGAGGTCGATACGGCCCCACATCTGTGTAATCAAAAGAAATTTTTTATTAGTCCTTGGATAAACATAAAAACATTTTATATAATAAAATTTGCAAAAACATTATAAAAGAGAAAAATGTGTACTTCTCACCTAAGTCACCCCACTGAGCATCCTCAGGTAGGGCCAAATCTGGATCTCCTTGGAAATCCAAACTGGCATATGCGTAGTCATCAATCATCAACATCTGGGGCCTCAACCAGTCAAAAAATGAATCATTATACTTGATTATAGGCCCTGCTACGTGTCGAGCCATGAGGTTACACCACTTCAGCATACTCGGATCCTGTGGGGCCAGTAAACCCCAATCTAACTGTAGTCGCAGCAGTGGGACCCTCTAAAGGAAGAATCACACCAAAAGTGACCCGTACCCAAATTTCTTCAGGTCACCCCTTCTGCACTTTGTCATTTGCCTCTTCATACTGCGAAGAACTGCATCCGACCAGTTGAAAACTCGAGGCTTTGTGCACTCTATTTCCTATTGGAAATAGCTCTAGAGAGCCATGTGCAGAGCCGTTCTCCCAACCATGCGTGCAATGGTAAACAAGATAGTCCATAGGGTAAAATATTGGACCCCCCAAATGGCAACCTTACCCTTGCTTCTCTATGCCTCGAGAACACAATATCGGCGAACATACTCGCTCATAGGAAGTCCATTGCCTCTACCTCCGGTCAAAGTAGCATGGTATCCACGTCATGATAACCCCATCAGAAAAAAGATATCCTCGATATCTAGTGTCAACATGTGGACCCCTATGTGAAATAATTGTTGATCCACATCCCACATGTGGACCAGGTACTCTAACAATCTGAGTTGGGCTCTCATGCCTGGGATCCTAAAAAATTTTAAGAGCCCACATTCCTGGAGGGCAACGACTGTACCCGGATCATTCTTGGCAATGGCATCATCCTCCTTGTGTTCTATTTCCCTCCATTCCAACATCGTGATGGTCAACACCTTCAATGGAGCCATGAGAAGGAATTCAACAACTTGTTTTAACCTCTTGCATATTTTTTTATTGAGCAAAACCACACACAAAAATCTATTTTTCGGCCCTTGCAGGTGAAGCTTTTGCACAGTGAGAGATTCTCGCAGGTGCACTGAAGCCCACCTGTGAAAATCTTAGATTCCGGTAGGTCTTGAATGGCCCACCTGGGAGAATTCTTGAGTGCATCTACCAACCCTAAAATGGACTCAAAACTCTAAAATTGCCAATAAAAATCAAAATTAAACCATGGAAAAGTTGGAAAATCAGGAGATTACATCGTTGGCTGAAACCGTTTGTTGAATGATCGCTTGTACCTCCGGCAATTGAGCAAAGAAATTTGGGGGAACATGAGGTATGTTGGACAAGTTTTTGGCAAAGTAACAATGAAATGGTAAAAAAGGCTTTTTCACCCATATTTATTCACTTTTTACTATTTCTTGTCAATTTTTTATATTATTTTTATTGCTTTGCTTAATAAACCTAATAGCCTAATAGCCTTGTGAGTATGGTTTTTCATAGATATAGTGACTTCTAAGTCTGAACGATATTGTTCTTTTCATGCTCATTAAATCATTTGAGGAAAACGTTTGATGGGCGATAGTTTATCACTTTTTTGGTCTCGTCAAACTCGTTTACGAAAAAGGAACTGGGAGAGTTCTCTTTAAGTTTTTTTCAGACTCTCAAAACATGAAAAACCCCCGAGTTTTCTATCCTTTGACTCATTAAACAAACATCGAAAGACTCATAATGGGACCGAACCACTCCTTCTTAAGGTTTGTTAAATATACTTCGAGGGACTCGTCCGAAGGATGAGCTTACATCGACAAGCATATGTTATCTTCCTCGAGCTTGTGTAAAAATAAAGAGGTATTCGCCAGAAATGGAGGGGGAAATTTTGGGAAAGGGATGTGTTTTCATATTCGTATTAATGGCAGTAAGTGTCGCTCTTGAACATGATGCCCCCTATTCATCATTTGAATCCAGGTTTGGAAATCCATTTGTCTCTCATCTGACTTTCTACAAGGTCATATCTTGGGTCGTCTTTGAGTAAGTGTTATCGAGTTCTTTGTCATGTCGTTCATATGTTCAAGAGAAGTTCAAATGATCCCTCCATTTAATCGACCATTTGCAGTTGTCCGTTCTTACCATGTCGACCTTCCCTATGTCTATTTCAAATCATATTCATACTTTGAATCACCCTCAAAATATGTTACTTATTTCATTTCATTGATGGGGGATACATCAAGGCCCTCCTCTGACAAGTCATTTTCCATCGAATCTAACTCATTATCTGGGAATAAGACTTAGAAATCATTTAGTACCTTAGAACCTACATGCCTTAATGGCAGGTCTCTTCACTTTCGACAGGGGTTTCACATCATTGGTCCCTGATCAAGAGATTCCACCGAGTGTTCGAATTCAACTCATTCATTCACATTTGTTCGGATTGTACTTTGGTACCTTGGGAGTCATTGACATCAATGGTGAGTTCCCTTGCACTTGTTAATGATTTTCATCAATGACCGATAATTGAGTGGTTTCTACCATGTTCGACTTTAACACATGTAATCACATGGCTAGATTTGTACTTTCAGGTGATGGGATTGAAGACCCTGGGTCTCATCTTTTTGATCCAGGATGTGATGGAGTATGTATGATTTGTATCGACACATAGATCCACTTTGTATGTCACATGGCTATGTCTTAATTCGATTCTTCTAACATAGATCCATAGTGTATTCCTAGTGGCTATGTAGCATTTTGGTGACATGGATCCATGGTGTATGATTTGTGGTCATGGCCTACATTTATGATTTCATTCATTTTTTATCTAATCATGGGAATGCCTACCTTAGAACTGGTATTATATTCTGCAAATGCTTGGTTGTTTGCAGGTTTCTGATTAGGTGTGCTCCTTGTTTCTGACACACACATGCATTTTACAAAGTATTTCGGTTGTCATGAGTTCCATCCTCATACTTTGTGGGCCATTCTGTTACACATTATTTTGGTCACTCTAGTGATGTCTCTACAAGTTATGTGTCCAAGCTCTCATGAAGACCTTTTTCCTGAGAAAAGTGACCGTTGTCTTCTTCTAAAAAGCATATTTTTAAGATGAGTTCGCAGGTTGCCTATGTTATAAGGTGAGAAAATCCTTCATTCTCATAGGAAACCCTATACTTGGAGTGAAAATTGTTCGTAGTCTACTCTATAGGTAGGGTGTGAACCTATTTCAAAGCTTGGAAAAGAGAAGAGGTTATGAAGGTTCTAGAAGGGAATCTTCTAGAAAATGAGGTGGCATTTGCATGATTGGAATCCTACTGACTTCTCATATTTAGTGGGATCATCCTCAGCCCTCTAACCATCTCTCCTTCTCCTATATAATGAAAGGTTTCTCAAGGAAGAGGTTAAGCAATATTGAATGAAGAATTGATGAAAGAATTGTGTGAAGAACTTTGTTTGGATTCAAGCTTGAAGACTCTATTTGTCTATCAAGTTGTAATGGATCTTCTTCATGCAAGTGTAGACAAAGTGTGTGTGTTGGAACCAAGGATCACTGAAAGGAAGCTTGTGACATCAAGGCGATCTGGTTCTATCTGTTGGAAATACTAGAACAACTGAGAGGGGGGGGTGAATCAGTTGTTTATAAGCTTAAACAATTTTATGCCTTTTAATTTATTATTAAGATTTCTTCATGTGTCATCAACCAATCATACAGCATATGGACAGTAAGAGTAAATATCATCAGTCACACATAAAATACACACAGAGACACATTTTCACGAGGAAACCCATAAAGGGAGAAAACCTCTTCTTCTTCGAAATGATAGGCAGTCTTTTTCTGATCTGTACATCATTTACAATTGAGCACCAACTCAATGTGAGGCTGCTACCTCTATTTTACAAGCTGTAACTTTCTTGAGAGCTCCAACTCTCTGGTTTCTCTAGAACCTACTAGAAGGAAGCACCAACTCCCTGAAAACTCCAGCACCAACTGGATGGAAGCACCAACTTCCAGTTACACAGGCTCCAACTTGCATAACAGAGAACATATGTTCTCCCTAGCACCACCCTGCCACCCTAGTTTCTTTGGCTGCAACCAGATGGAAGCTACAACTTCCTGTGTTCAAGCACCCACTTGAACTTCTGAGGACAATAGTCCTCCCGAGCACCTCCCAACCTCCCTAGAATATAAATGATTAAATAAACATTCAATTTTACAGATAAGTCAGTTCATACCAATTTTACTTTGTTCTGTAAATCATGTCTTCTGCTGCTTTCTCTATCTTTTTGCTATGCTTCTTCTCAGATCTTTCGTTCTGCTCTTCTTCTGTTCTGCTCTATCATTCTGCTCTGCTTCTGTTCTGCTCTATCGTTAAATTTCATGCGCAGCATCTTCTCCTTTCTCCTTTCTAACTGTTTCGTTCTTTTTCCATTCAGAACAACCAACCTAATTCAGTCTCGCTCATTTTCTTTTATACACCATTCCTTAACGATTCCACTTCCCCTTCCAATAGGAAATCCGAGGACATCTGTCTTGGCAACTGAAACGCTAACCAATTCGTCATCATAAGTCCGTTTCACTCAACAGATTCATAACTGAAGCGTTAATGTGTGAGGAACAAAAGCAACCCTCCGATCAATGCTTGATCCAACAGTTCATATCCCATCGGGATTTCACTCATCACGAATTCGACATTCTCATTGTCGATATGCACATGTACTCGGAACCCCCGATTCTCTGATTCTCGATATCCTCCTTTCCTGAGCTTTAGCCCCTTCCGGCTACACAGTGGTCCATGTGACCGTCACCATACCTCTCGTCGGGGTTTCGGGGTTTCGCACTTCCTGATGTCGAGATTTTCTCACCTCTCCAATCCCCGATTACCGATGTGCCCCTTTCCACACGTTAGCCCTGCTGGCTATAGGCCTTGGCCCCATAAGACCGTCAACACATGACCTCGGTCAAACCTCTCATCGGGGTTTCGGTGTTTTCGATGTCACTATGCACATGCCTCCGGGATTCCCGATCCCCGATTTCCTGATGACGGAGATCAACGGTCCAGATCTCATTCTTAATCCAACGGCCGTGATTACATCGCAAAATCGCATATCGCGATTTCAAAATTTCTGTTGCAGTGTGTTCTTGACATATCAAAGTCCTGATTGTCGATGCCTCTGCTGACGTCACACGTGATTTGGCACGTGTTAGATCCTGCCACGTGTCACTCTGATTCATGAATTGTATATGCCTGAAGTGTTAGATCTGCCTGACACCTGTCATTACCTGGTTGTGCCACATGTCCCTNCGTGGACTGCTGTCGTGAATTAGATCGACGGTCTAGATCACATGTTGATCTGATGGTTCAAATTCAGTCGGGATTTCGCAAATCACGAAATCGGGGTTTTCATTGCATTGTGTTCTTTGCATTATGAAATCCCGATCCCCGAAACTCCGATGAAGCCTCCTGGCTGCCACGCGTCCATACGAATGAACGGTCCAGATCCCTGCTTGATTTAATGACTGCGATCAAATCGCGAAATCCCATATCACGATTTTGGGGTTTTCGTTGTCGAGTGAACTTTGCATATTGAAATACCGATCCCCGAAAATCCGATGAGGCCTTCTGGCTGCCACGCGTCCATACGAATGAACGGTCTAGATCCCTGCTTGTTTTAATGGCTACGATCAAATCTCGAAATCGCGTATTGCGATTTCGGGGTTTTCATTGTCAAGTGAACTTTGCATATTGAAATCCCGATCCCCGAATCTCCGATGGCTTATCTCCCTCGCAACTTCTGCAGATCTAACGGTTGTCGTCCTTTTGGAAAATTTGGATGGGATCCAACGGTCACTGGATCTCTGTCTTCCTTCTTCTCTGTAAACTCTTGCTGCGCGCGTTTTCTTCAATGTTGTTCCTCCTGTTGCTTTTATCCTTCTTATCCCGCCATCTCCACTATTGCCATTAATGACAACAATCATCAACACACATTCGTTGCTTGTTCAATATTTTCCAACACTATCTTCTACATTCATTTAATATAATACAACGAAATGTCCCTTTCTCATAAAATCACTCTTAATTTATTGCATAACTCCATGATCATATGCATAGGTTGACATTGAATATATTTTGTTATCTTCACTTTGGTTGGTTTGTGTTGTCTTGGACCTGATTTCACAAGAGCATTGGAGTGAAGTAGGAACAACAGAGACCTAAGGAAGCAATATAAAGGTATGTCACTCATTCATTCTCAGTGGTAGATTCAATGACTGCAACTTAGAGAAAGAGTCATGTCCTGTCCTATTTTGTTCTAGATCCAGGTGGATTTAGGGAGATCAGTTAGTGTCCACACCTACCGATTTATCCAATAACAATAGGGATCATGGTCGATCCTCTAAAGGTTGAGGTGATAGTTCATTTTCCTCCCCTGTGCACAATCCCTTAGCTTCAGATTTTACAGGGAAAAGAAAACTTTTTACGGTGTTTCATCGCAAACTATGCCGAGATCACAAAGGGTTTCATGTGTTTATTGAAGAAGGACGTTCATTTTCGTTGGGATGAAGCTGCTTAGTTCTCTTTCGAAGTATTGAAATGTGCCCTCATGTCTACCCCTCTGCTTTGTCCACCCAATTATAATAAAGATTTCTTATTGTACTTGGCTGCTACAGAGTCGACCATCGGTATGGTCTTGGTTCAGGAGGATGATATGCTCTCATAATACGTGATTTATTACCTGAGTTGAGATTTGGTTGGACCGAAACTCAATTATTCCCACATTGAAAAACTTGTGTTGGCAGTAGTCCATGTTATCCAACGGTTCTGTCATTACATCTTGTTTCGCAAGACCACCATCATTGTCATTGTGAATCTGTTTCAATACGTGTTGACACAATGTGTAATTGGTGGAAATATCAGTATATGGATAGTTATCCTCCAGGAATTTGACTTGGATTTTGTTTTAGTGAAATCCAAAAAATCGTTGGTCTTTGTGGAACTCATTTCGTAACTTCCAGTCAAATTAGGTGATGTTATACCCAAAGAGTCACCTATCAAAGGAGACATGTTTCTGATCGCGTCTTTGGACCCCTGGTATGGAGATATACTAGTCTATCTCCAAACTTTGAAGTGTCCTACCTCTGCTTCTCGTGATGAGAATCGTCATATACACCATCAGGAAAAAAACTATCTCATACTCGAGGACACTCGATATTGTCRAGGTTTAGATTGCATCCTTCGTCGGTGCCTTTCCCATGAAGAAGTGGAAATCGTGCTTAACGTTTGCCACACTGGAACATGTGGCAGTCATTTTTTTGGGTTGGCAACAACCCAAAATATTCTAYGAGTGAGTTACTTTTGGCCGACATTAATTAAAGATTGTGTTGAATCGGTTAAGAAGTGCCACCCATGTCATATCTTCTCTCAGAAGATGAGGGCACACCCTTCTCCCATGTTTCCCGTCATCAAAGTTGGTCCCTTCACCAAGTGGGGGATTTATTATGCTACATTCAACCCTCCTTCTGCAAGAGTGCACCGTTATATCATCGTAGCAGTAGACTACTTCACGAAGTGGGTCTAAGCTATGACAACGCTTAAAGATGATGGCGAGACCACAACTCTCTTTTTTTTTAACCAGATAATAGCAAGGTTTGACATATCGAGAGATATTGTCACTGACCATGGCAGTCACTTTCAGAACAAAATGATGTCTGAATTAACATCAAATATTGGGTTGAGGCAAGAACATTCATCACCCTACTACCCACAAGAGAATGGTCATGTGGAAGCTATGAATAAATCCCTTAAGACTATCTTACAATGAACTATCGATTCAGCTGGGTCAAATTGGCATTTGATGTTGTATTCGGCATTATGGGCCTACCAAATGTCTGTTAATACTGCAACCGGTTTCTCACCTTTTCAACTCGTTTACAGGATGGAAGCAGTCTTGCCTATAGAGTGTCAGATCCCCTCTCTAAAGTTAGCAGTACATTTGTTGACAGACACTTCATCGCTTGAAGAGACTTTATTATATCTTGAGCAGCTCCATGAGAAGCGTCGGGATGCAGCCTTGGCTAACGAGGCTCACAAACAAAAATTCAAGTGTCAATATGATTGTTCAGTCTGTCCTCGAATTTTCTCTGAAGGTGACCTTGTCCTAGTCTATGACCAAGATAAGGACCCCCTGGGGGAAAGCAAGTTCAAACCCATGTGGTTCATACCTTTCATTGTGAAGGAGGTTCTAAAGAAGGGTGCTTATCGTCTGGTGGACTTTGAGGAAAATGATTTTGCGAATCCTAGAAATGGGCTCTACCTCAATAAGTATTACTCATAGGTGGGTCACCTTGGGTGACTTCTTGTAACATATGTATAGTCCTGTACATTCTCTTTTTAGTTTTCATCTTTTTGTTTTATAGATGTGTCATTTTTTATGTCATATTTTTTACTGTGGCAGATGTCAAGTGAATAAGAGGTGTTCGTTGGGTTCACGGATGACGCTAGCCGACACACTGCGAGGCTTTCTTCCACAGCTTGGGTGATTTTCACACCTCAGGGCCAGTTTCTATCTTCAGGAGGTATTTGTTTAGGTGACGCCACAAACAATGTCACCAAATACATTGTAGTCTTAGAGTTTCTTTGTGATGCTTTGTCACATGGTATCTCTCACCTCCGGGTCTACTTAGATGCTCAGTTGGTTGTCTCTTAGTTAAATGGGGTTTACCACGTTTACGATCTTACACTACATCGACGGTTCCTTAGGGTACGTCTCTTATAATGAAGCTTTGATTACATTACGTATATCCATGTTCCTAGGAGATTGAATCAAATCACACATACTCTAGCTAATCATGTATTAGATTGGCATATTGCACACATGTAAGAAAAAGCACAAAAACACACATGTAAATACATTTGTAAATTAGATGTAATCCATAAGACATAAAAAATATGAAAAATATCCATATATATATCAAAAAATATCAGAGTACATGGGTGGGCACAAGCACCTCAAAAATATGTCTAGTCAGAGTCACGAGGCTTATGCCCTCAAAAATATACAAAAGGTTCTCTCGGCACATAATTGGTATAGCCTAGCTAAGGGTGGGGCATGTTCGCCCTACCGTAGTGAACAACAGCGTTCGCCAAATGCCGAAAGAGTTGGACCGAGGTTCATGGAACCCCAACTACGTTAGGTTGCATCGACCATGGGATATCCTCTATCTCCACCATAGGGATTGTACGAGTAAGCGCAATAAGGTTCTTCTCTACCCTTCTCAATACTCTCTCAACCTCTCCGGCTGGAGCCCCCCCTGTTTATGTTGCTGGTTCGGAAACTCCAACTAGTCCTTCCTCTGGTCGAGGACGCTACCTAGTCCTCAAGAAGTCTATTGGATGCACTGGTCCCACATATGTACATAACAAATACGTAAGTGTCAGATAATTTGGTATACAAAAAAATGATATATATAAAAAGACATAAAAAAAAAACTTTGAAAATCAAGCTTACCCATCTCTCCTCGCTCTGCTCTGGGAAACTCTGGAAAAGTTAATCCTGGCATAGGGGTAGTCCTCGATTGCCAGAATCTGTCATGACCACCAGTCAAAAAATTTGTCATCAAAGGCCTCGATGGTCCTCCCCCCACTCTGTCGCGACAACATTGCCCATCTGCATAGCGCCAAGAGAGAGGCCTTTGTCCCTTATATAGTCTCTCGAGAACTAAGGTTGGGTACCCTCTCGAAGAAAAAGGAACACAAAATGGTCCCAAACCCGAAGTTTCAGTGCTCCCATATCCGACACTCTATCAGTTGTCTCTTCTTGCAATCCAACATGGTGGTACTCCAGTAAAAAATCCGTGCATTTAAGCACTGTACCGCACAATGCATGTGTGCCCGGGAAGCCTGATGTAAATCTACAGATATAGTGATTCACCCAATAAGTAGAACTATCACTTTGAGCAATAGGTTGTTGATCTTATGGATAGGCACCTAAGAACCTACTTTCTCAGTACCTTCCTCACAATGGATTCCAATCAACTCCTCAATGTTGTGGGGCCCAGGTGGGAAAGTGTGCAAGTTGATTGGATCCCCTCTCCTCAAGAGACCAGTCAAAAAGTAAATTTCGTTAGTCGTTGAAGTCAACGACTGCCCCTCGAACATGAATGCATCTGCGTCAAGATTCCATTAATATATCAACGCATTTAGCAACCTGGGTTTTTCCCTCATAAACAAAAACTGGAAGAACTTTAACAACCCGCATTGTGACAAAATAGTGATAGCAGTCGGGTCCTTCGAGACCAAAAAATCAATTTCCTCATGCTCCCTCTCTCTCTAATGCACATACATCCTGCAAACACAGAGAAATGGAGAGTTAACTCTTTCATTTCCCTTTTTTTCCCACTTATTGAGGGTGTACGCGAGTTGTCTTAAGGATAGTCGCATGTACACGTGGGCAGCTTCTCTTTTACCCATGTGTACATGTGAGTTGTGCTTGGAAAACCCGCGTACATGCAGGGCTGATCTCTTTAAAGTTCAGTGCCCCCCAAAAAAAACAAAAGAAATGCAAAAATGGAAGATGCAAATGCAAGGGAGGTTAGTATGTACTTACTTGGTCCAAACGAAAGTTCGTTTCATCCACTGAAGCTCCCAAAATCAACTATTTCGGTAAGGGGTGTTTTTTTACTTTTGGTCAATTCTCAAATTGCAATGGTGATAATGAGCTGCCATCTTTCTATTTATAGACTTTTTGGCCCCTTTTTGTCATTTTTTGGACCCTTTTGCCATTTTTTCTAGCTCGAAAATCGTTTACTATGTTTCTCAGGGGATGTTACGATAAGTGTTACTTTGGGT
Source organism: Picea engelmannii (assembly GCA_009831015.1). Classification (NCBI taxonomy): domain Eukaryota; kingdom Viridiplantae; phylum Streptophyta; class Pinopsida; order Pinales; family Pinaceae; genus Picea; species Picea engelmannii. Next base: position 99,502 of record ML777895.1, on the reverse strand, counting down.
ACTGGGAAGCTTTTTTGAGAGTTGGGTCAGTTTTTAAGGTATTTTGGTAAAACGATTTTTTTTCAACTTTGTGCATGTAAGATAGGATTCCACCTCCACTTGTTGCACCTCGTTGTCTTTTTTGCTTTGCCATAGGATCAATCCCACCAAATTGCAACATGGAACCCTCACTTTTTCTTTATAAGTGTCATAATTTAGTGGTAGAGCCTACCTGTACATGGATGCCCTAGGTAGATCCTGGTTGCATTTTGGTGCCCATGCCGTCACTAATGACTATAGGCTCGGGAGTCCTTATTAGTTTTTCGTGATTATGAGTATGAGCCTCATTTGCATGATTCATTATCACTCTTGACCTCACCCTCAAGACTCCCAAAATACAACGGGTCTTCTTTTAATCCCTTTTCAGACCCTCTAAATATGAAAATATTATCGAGCGATCTTGTTTCCCTTCACGTTGGCTAAACTGAAATTTGAAGGCACATCTGTCCAGTGGTAGTTTACCCCTTTTTCGGTTCGGATGGTCAAAAGTACGAACAAAGGTATACTCTAGGAGCCTCGGTTCTCTAGAAAAGTGTTCTCAGGTATAGATTTAACCATTTTTCGGGCCTAAGGGACTAAATCTATGAAAAAGGAACCCCCACGGAGTCCATAGTTAAGCTCTTTTCAGACTCCCTAAAATTGAAAAGATAGTCGAGTGACCTTGTTTCTTCACACTTGTTAAATTGATCTAGAAGAACATCCCTTACGGAGTCCATAGTTAAGCTCTTTTCAGACTCCTTAAATATGAAAATACTATCGAGTGATATTTTCTTTGTCACACTCGTAAAATGATTTTGAATAGACGTTTTTTCGGTGCTAGTTTACCCCTTTTTCGAGTCGACTAGACTACCTTCGAAAAAGGTACACCGGTGGAGTCTCCTTTTATGCTTTTTCAAACTCTCTAAAAATGAAAAATTGTCGAGCTTACCTTCTTTGGGCTCGTTAAAATCACATTGAAGAACATTATCATTGTGTCTTATTAATCGCATTCACATTCCTGCATCTTTGGTCTAATGTCGGCTACATGTTTCTCTCAACTGAACCATCTGAAGCATGCCTTATACACAAGCCTTTTAGCACTTTGCCTCTGCGTCTTGACACCATGACCCATGGAGGATTTTTCCTGAGTGACTTTTTCCTACATATGTCCCCTTGCTCTAAGCATAAATGTGTTCCTTGTGCTTGGAACTAGTATGTCTATGACACTCGATCTTCCTTTGTAACATAGCATTCTTTATTATTTTTCAAAAATTTCCACAATTATTGAAAAAGACAAAAAAAGTCAAATATACCCCAAAAAAAGGAAGAGAAAAGTATTTTCTTTTTGTTGACAGCATAATGAGTTTCCCTTGGACAAAGCACCTCCTTTCATTTGATTCATCAAGCCCTAGGATTCAATATGACCTTAGGAAGTTGTTATCACTACATGCAGATTTGTCCTCCTCCATTTGGTTACCTTTCCAAACATATGGAGAGTTCTTGTTGCCTCCTGCATTGTGAACTTATGTCAATACCATGCTCCCTGAGCCTCATGTTTTGTCGTTCTTTCGTCCGAGGGAAGTCTTACTAAACTTGAGTCGACCCTTATGTAGTTTGTCTCTTGTTCTCATGCCCGGCCACCCTGAAATACCAATCAAGTCCTTTCTCAAAATCAATGAAGTTCTATGCCTGATCATCAATATCCTCTTGTTTGTTCCCTATGAGCCGTCAAAGACCTCTGGTTAGTTAAGTCGTACACTCATATTACACTTCTACCCGAGTTTTGAAGATTCTAAAGTTGTTTCTCAAGCTCTAAAGACCTCATCTCTAGCCATCAGGCGTCATTGGCTTCCTAAAAATGGATACTATACATGTATATATTTTGATATTGAGATGTATATTCGTTGTGTATTGCTCATGGCTACACTTTATATAGTTATATGACATGGATTTGCAATGTATTTGATTGGCAGCCATGATTTTATTTCATCCTGAGCATGTGTATGCCCGCCTCGGTGAGACAAATTGTTATTTTTACAAATGGCACCTCCTAAACTCCATTCCCTGGGCTCACTCGTGTTGTCCAGTGGTGAATATTTGTAATTTATTTCGGCCATCAGATGCTCTTCTGACCTCACACATTAGGTGGCATCTGTTATAACCCTAAATTTCACTTGACATGCATACATGGCATCAGGCCATCTAACTTACTATCTTTACCAAGCCATTATTGAACAACTCTTCTAAAAACCATCATTTTGAAGGTGTATGGACCCTGACCCATTACTGCCCAGGTACACATGCTTCCTGAGCCACTACAGCTTGCGTACACTCACAGAATATCGCAAAATGTGAAAATTTGCATTGGATACTGGTTTCTGGGCCACTACTTAACCATTTGACTGCCCATAGCCAGTCACCCCAACCGTTACTATCCCTTTTGGCCTATAAAATAAGGGGTTGGGGTCCCATTGAAAAGGGGGAAGCACGAGAGCAAAGAAACTCTGCCCATTTTTATCAATCCCCCTTTGCCCCAATTGTAAATCCCTTACCATTTCCCTAAGATAGAACTGAAGGGGAGAAGAAGACATGGAAGCAATTGGTGCATGGTGAAGAGGAGCCCAGGACCAAGTTTGAGGAGCAGTGGTGGTCTCATGTTGTACGTGACTTTTTGTGAGATTAATATAAAGAAGTTTTTTTTTTGTCCCACCAAACGACGTCTTAAACTTATATGATTTGTTTGCATTTCTTGTTTATGATGTCTAACCCACTAATCCATATGTAAAATGCATTCTTGTATTTTCTTGTTTGTATTTTGATGAATGCAGTTCAGCCTTGGGAGGATATTTGCAGTCAAGAAACAACCAAGCACAAAGGGATCGACACTGAATGCGGAGTTTAAGGTAGGCCTACCAGATCCCTCTCTCTTGTCTTTTATGTATGATTGTGGGGTAATGTTGGGATAGTGATAAAAAGTAGGAGACTTTTGATGGTTAGCTCTACCTACACTTTAGACCCTTTGTGTAGTCTGTAGAGGGGTTTTCCCACTATAGAAAATATTTGTTCGAGCATTATTATGAAAGGAAGATGAAAGATTTCTTGGAACTCAAGTTGGGAAGCATGACAATGGAGGAATATGAGAAGAGGTTCTTTTAGTTGTTGAAGTATGTTGACTTCATAAAGGATGAGAAGGTCAAAATCCAAAGGTTTCTAAGTGGGTTACCCTCTTTCTACAATGACAACATTTAATATGATAACCCCAATACTTTGGAGGAATCCATAAGGAGAGAAAAGCATCTTTATGATAAGAGCAAAGGAAGGATAGTTTTCCAAAAATATTTGAATGACAAGATGAAGGGTAAAAAGGATAAAAGGAATAAAGGTTTTAAGCCACCCTTTTTCAATAACAATTCTCAAGCAAATCAACAAGGTCATACAACCCAAAACGAGCACAAGACTGCAGATTCATTTGGAAAAAATCTAAGGCAGTAGCATGTACAATGTTGGGCATTTGAGGGTAATCACTTATGTAGGGACTTCCCTTGCAAAGGAGAAAGAATGAGGAATGTCAACAAAAATTAGGAGGTTTAAACAATGGAACACATGGGATGAAACATGACAAGGATTTATGCATCCTTGGACAATAAGAAAGAAGAATATCAATCCCCCATGATTGAAGTGGAAAGTAAGATTGATAACCATCCTATAGAAATTTTAATTGATGATGGAGATAGCCATAGTTACATAACATCTAACATTGCTGAAATATGTAACATCCCCTTTGTTATGACTAGGAAAGCAAAGCATAGAAGGTAAAACAAAAAAAAATCATTAGGAAATTAACGTCAACAATATAAATCATAGAAACACAAATCAATGACATCAATAATTAAAGGAATTACAAGCGTCTCATCATCATAATCAAATAACGTCACAACTGACGCATCAACATATTTAGTAATGACATATAATCAACACATCATCATATTCGAATAATGACACATAATCAACTAGCATCAAGAATGGCGACGCAAGATCAACTCATCACGATCAAATGGAATCATCAATGTTTTTAATCACTCAACTCATCACATAAATACGGTCATCAACAAACACAAGGATAACATGAGATAACATAACGATAACATGAAGATCATAAATATAACATAAGTATGGCATAAAGATACTATCCACTCAACCTACCCTACAAGGTTAGGACCTCCAAGAAACATAAGCAACACTCAAGCCCAGGTTCCAATTGATTTTAACCATTTAAGCTCTCAGGGATGGCGACTATTCTAAGGAACACGGAGGTGTCTACATCCCACTATCACAATCAAGTCCAAACTATCTATGCTAAATCAACAACCGCAACTATAATCAATGATGCAATAATGTTCTAATAACCATTCACACATCACAAAAAGTCTAAGGCGCAAGAAGATTTAATTACTAAATCAATCATAAAATGACATAAGTTAAGGCACAAAGTAATCAACTTTATTTATTTTCAAGGCACAAAAGTGTACATCTATTTATTCAAGGTGCGAAAATTTACTACAAACATACATCGTTATCATTTCCACAAATTCCACCATGAAGCATTCCAACATAAATCGCAATTAACTAGATCATCACACCTAATCATCAATTTTCCAGAAACAACATATTATTCTATCACATTTAAAATATTCAGTGATAAAGGAAGTGCATGAGAAAGAGGGTATCACATAATGAATAATGAATCAAGTGCATAATCAAATATAACTCGAGTATCTTAACTATTCATTTTCATATTAAGGATATCTTCTAGGAGTGTGTAAGGAGAAGCGAATGTACAATTTCATTTAGAGCCCCAAAGAAGATAAATACAATATCAATTCCAGTTTCTCATTTTGTATCCATTTAAAAAAAAACTAACATAAATCATTTAATAACATCTCATAAGAATTCAAGATCTTGTGCATCCGGTCCAAGGGATGGAAGAGGGTCATAGGTTCCTTAACCTGGTCCAGGGGATCAAAACATGCTCAAAAATAAATAAATTCTCATGATTTCTTGAAAATGGATATGTGCGTAGGCCTTGTCCCCACAATCCCAACACAACTTGAATGGGTTCAAGCAGACATCATATGCGAGAGATATCGTGTTCTATTCATTTGGCCAAACACACAAAAAATGTTGATTGTACAGTTCATATAGGACGTATGGTCTGTATTGACCATGTGTCAGTTGTTCGTACGACTGTATGGATGATGTGGCACCGTACTAATGGTGCAGGTGATGACATGGAAAGTGATGACATGGCAGGTGATGACTGTGCAAGGGGGGTTCATTGACCAACCCCATGCTGAAACGTGTCATCATATAGGAGAATGGAAGGGTTGCCACTTGGCCTAGCCAAGGGCCTCCATGTGGCACCCGGTAATTAGTTGTAGTGATGAACAAAAATTGGGTGGAGATGTGGAGGGTCGAACCCACAACCTCCGGGAGTGGTAAATACTTGGCGCAGGCTGGGCTACCAACCCGCCTGTTAGTTAGTTCTTAACCCATTACATATTAATTATATAAGAATTAGCACCAAGTCTCATCTGTGGGGAGGAAGGGGTCGGTGATTATCCCCTGCCCTAGGTCACATCCTTACCATAAGACCATGCTCTAACCTTAAGCACGGGGGGTTCGTATTAGTGCTAAGACTCAGCTTCATGGAGCCCATGCGACTAGGACTTTCGTTGGGTAGGGGCTAGTGCAGTAACGATGCGACAAATTTTCCCATGCACCCAGGATGCTACAGGAGATGGGTTTTGGCACGGGAAATGGTCGCGATCCTAGTTATTCATGCACAGGTGCATTTTGGCAAAGAGAGACAACAAAGAATTTGGAAAAAAATTCCAGGGAGTGATTTCTTCTCATTTTTTGGCCAAACCAGGTGCAGGAAGAGCCCATCTAGGGTTTTTGGACGTTTTGGAGCCAATAGAGCCATCTAAAAAGAATTATGAATCTTGTAAATCACCTATGTGACAATTTGAGTGTTAAAGGAAAAGATCCAAAGGAAACTGGACTGGGATGTATAGCCCAAGTGAGGGGAGAACTACTTCATCTAAAATATTGTGTTAAATGGTTTGTTTGTTGGTTTTTATGTATTTTTAATCATCTTAGAAATAAGTAAAAACTCTTAAAAAAATAAGGGTTGTAACCTGGTCCTATTACTTAGCACATACGATTCATACCTGCAAAATTTATACACACTTCTGTTCATTATCAGATCAAGATGTCAATTAAATTTAACAATTATTGTTCCATAAATCCTTTACAATATTCATCAATATCTAAATCCATACACAAAAATTTAACTAATTACAAATGCAATTTAAAACATAAGTATTGTAACCGATGAATGGATTGTTGATGTTCTTCGGCAGCTGGTGATTCCTCCTTGCTCTCGCTTGTTGATAATTGAGACCTCATCTGTACCTCCCAGCCAATGATATGGGTACTCTTCTTCCTCCTTAGCCCCCTGAGCCACAAAGGGGCCACGCACACAAAACTAGAGAAAAATATAGCTCCCTTCTTGCCTCGCAAGGTCAATCTACCACTCTCCCTCAAGCTGAATATCCCAACTCTCACAAGTAAAACCAGTCAAATAAATTATGGTAGCATAACTTTACCAATAAAAAGTGTAATCCATTTTTCCAGTTTACCCATTTCTTTATAGGAGTTTTTATTCATGACACATTCATCTTTCACATTTAATTCACTTTTTAAAATTAATTTAGAATTATTCCCCCCGAACACTTTTCACCCTCTCCAAAGGTTGCACAAGAAAATTCCATAATTTAATTAATTAAATGTCAATTTCCCTCACCCCACCTAAAAGCGCTCTTAAAATCACTCTTAATTGTCCCTTTATTCCCTCTATTTCCTTTTTAATGACTAACGCCTTTCTAAAACTTAGTTGTGTTTAATTTAAGAAAGTTCTTTAGTTAGACTAGACTAGATACCTTTCTATGCTTCCACATTATTTTTACATTTATTTCCTTTCTTATCTTAGTTTCCAATTTGGCATTCTTTTGCTCACAATTATATAATTAAATCTTTAGATATAAATTTTTACTCTTTCAATTCCTAATTTGAATTTTCTTCATCCCCCGCCATTTATTAAATTTATAATTTAGTTTTAGTCTTCTTACCCACTATAGGCTTAGGCTCAAATTTTTAAACTAGGCTTAGAATTTTTAAGGAGACTTTATAATTAATAAAAAATTACCCATTTAATAATTATTGTAATTCCAAAAATGTCAAAACATAAATTGTTTTCTAGGCACCTAGGTTCATTGACTCGCCTTTATTAAAAATCGCAACATGCCCTTCAAGATGCACTCTGTGCTCCAAGGGTGCCACTCGTCTTTATTCAATTTTTATGTATGTGATGTGCCCTTCAAGACGTGCTCAAAGGGTGCCACTCGCCTTTGAATAGTTTTGGTAGTTTTCCAACCCTTGTAGTCAATACTCCATCAGGCGACCTTGTGAGACACTAAGGGCCTCTAAGTAATAAGTACCCTACCTTATTGCATGCCCCTTAGAATCTTCATGAGCGACTGTCTCAGTCTTCCCTCATGGCATCGTGGATCTCTCGAACTAGGTAATCATTAACCTACAATTTGAGCCACAACAAGAGTCCTAGTAGGATGTGGCAGGGTTGTTTCCACACCTCTCCCTCAATATCCGGTTGATGTGCATGGCCCCTTTACTCCTTATGTGATTCTGATTAGAAAGCACTCGTCACCCTCCATCCATCAACAAAACCTGTCAATGATCCATAAACCACATCATAATATCCCCAATCATATGTCACATATGCATAAGTGAAATATGAAAACTAACACAATCCACTCCTTGACTCGATCCATAGTCCAAGGAGGTCCATTGATTCCATCGACATCCTCAATCTGTCAAGTGTCCTGCACACTCAGGAGAAACCCGTCAATAGCATCTGTCTATACATAGATATCAAATAACATAACATCATAATCCAATAATGTCATTATCAAATCCATAAGTGAAACACACAACCATATACTAAACCGGATCACTTGCATGCAAGTGTCCTCAAAAAATAAGTCAATAATGTGTGCTCACAAGAGCGGGATGTTATAAAATATTTCACCTGCAAAGAAGTAAGCATAATAATTCTTGGTTAGTTCAGTTAGCCATAAAGGATAAGAGTAAAATCAATGTGCTAGTTAAATATTGTCCAGCATAGATGAATGGACACATCATTGAATGTTTCTAAATTGCAAGTATCTCTAAACAATGTCCAATCTCAATTGAAGCTATAAAAGATATCATCCTTGGCCAAGGATAATAAAATCAAATCCCTGGAGGAGATGGTGTTGAAGATTGGTTATGACCCATCTAATTTCAAGACAGATGATGAGCTATTGAAGAAGAAAAATTCTGACATAGCATCTCTGAGAAAACAATTGAAACTTCCATCCACTGAATATTCACAAGCAAAGGAAAATGTTGAAAGTGAAGGACACAAGGAGGAGATGTTGAAATTAATAATGGAGTAGAATGCACATATAAAGGAGATGGAATCCAAGTTAGACAATTTGGTCAAAGAGAAAGAACAAAGTGTGAAGATGGTTGTTATCCCACTATATGCAACTCCTATCACAGGATTTAGTACAACAACAACAACCACATCAGCCGAGATTCCATCAGCCATCCCAATGAAAGTTCCAAATGCCTTGGAGAAGATGGTAAAGTCTATGGAGGATATGTCACTGCAAGGGGAGGAAATCAGAAAGTTGAAAGAAGAGGTTAAAATCCTCCAGGACCTGAAGTCCATGTTCTAGGCCAACTATAACATATAAATGCATAAATCCCAAAGACTCAGTCAAGAATTACAGAAGTTTCAGAAGGAAACTATCATGGATAAAACCCTTTCTGAGGCCAAGGAAAACATTTGTATGGACATCAGCAAGTCAATGGAAGAGATATGGCCATTCATACAAATTGTCTTTGAACAACATGAACTAGTATAGAAGGCCAGACAAGCAATTGAAAAGATAAGGGAATAATTAGGGGAGAAGCCTACAGAGGCCACCGAGCTCATCAGGTTCCTAAACTCCAAGACTAAGAAGGAGTTAGAGGCATTGGAAATTGAAGACAAGACATAGACTATCCTTAAGGTCAAGAAGGTCTTGACCAAGAAAGGATTTATGCTGCAACTAGAGGAGAAATCTCAGATTATGGACATCGGAGTGCAGATATTTTTCAACAAGGTTGACACACTGCACAAGAAAGGACTCCTTGGACTACTAGTGATAAATGAAAAACTCATCACTCTGTCATACTACAAGCAAAAGATCAACACAGTGGCGAAGGATGGCTCTAAATTTGTAGGCATACAAGGAAGAATTACTGGCAAGGATTTCTTAGAAACATTACAGTTGGACCTCAGCATCCAACATGAGATAAAGTATATTTTTATTACAAAGCCTACTTTTTCCAAGTACATTGAGATGGATGAAATATACATAAAGTTACTCAAGGTTGTCATCCCTAATCAAAAGAGATGGGAAGACATGTGTTCTTTACTTGACTGAAGGTGATGTGGATTTCCAAGTCAACATAAAGAAGACAGTCAAGTCAAAGTGATGAATCATCAACTACTTCCCCCCAGAATCAACGCCAAGGATTCGAATAGATTAACAACATTCCTATTATTTTGTAATTTGTAATCTAGTTAGTTAGATTTTTTCTCCACAATATCCTAGTCATTAATGACAAGATCAGATGTAACTATTGTATAAATACTTCTCACTTCGAAGTATTGAGGGTTGATTTTTGTGCCCAAGGAGCTATTTGTGTAATCTTTTCAAAGGGATCGACCAGTAATAAAAAGGCTATTCACAAGATTCTTGCGTTTGATCGATTGGTGATGTTTATATTTCTTTGTTAAATGTTCTACTTTTCTATGTGATCATTATGTTTTCATTTTCTAATCATTAAAAGGAAGTTAACGAACAAAATTTGTCTGGTGCACTATGTCTCTGGTCTTTTGATGGTATATATGTTCTTCATCTGAAGTTAAGTAAATAAATTATTGATTGCTTCTTTTCTCAGTGGACTCTCACATCTTTTTCTGTCTATTTCACCTCATTTAATCTTAATAGATCCAACGGTCTCACTACCTCTCCCTGTGAAGGAACCTCATAAAATCTGCATCAGATTCTAATCTTTAATACAGACCCCATAGCCCAATGGAAGTTTAATGCAATTCTTCAACCAACTTTTATAAACAAACAAACAAACTCAGATCTTCTTAACTAGCCTAATATCTAAAACCTAAACAAATCTAAATCATACAGAGAGATCCCTCTCTGAAACTGGCAAGGCTAGATCCCAATTTCAAAAGTGGTTTTGGTAAGTTACCTCTATCAATTTATTCTACCCTTGACAACCTCTGGAAATTACAGAGTGCTAACAAGGTGCAAATTGTATGTCAGTTAACTTATAAAATGACTTTTGAATTATAAGGTGCAAATTGTATGTCAGTTAACTTATAAAATGACTTTTGAATTATAAGGTGCAACTTGTATATCACTTAAGCTATAAAATGACTTAAGGTGGAAAATGTATGTCACCTACATTATAGAGTGCACACCATTGGTTATATTTTAAATATTTATGGGTAAAACTTTCCTATGGGTGAGAGCATGTCATGTTTTGTACCTAATCACAACATAGGTAGTATATTTGTAATAAGGTCATTTATGTACAAAGGCCTCGTTTATATAATAAATACACGGGAACATGACATAATATTAGGGTTAGATTTTATGAATATTGTTGTTATAAATAGGGGTTTTCCCCTATCTTATGTGTCTCATTAAATTTTATTAACATAAAAACTAGCTTCATGCTATTATTCATGGAGATGTCTTCTTCCAGTTATCTAGAGTAACAAGAACTATCCAACCCTTGGGTGTGTATGTTCCCTTACTGCTACTTTTTTATGTTATATTATTTCCAATTTATGCAAAGGTAGTCCCATTTGGTCTTTAGGGATGTATAAGGGAGGTGGAAATGATAACAAAATTCTATCAAAAGAAAGAGAAGAGTGGCATCAATGTTAATAATGGCATGAAATGACCTATGTTGTAAAGGAGCCAATGCGAGCATAGGAGGTGACATACATAGGTGTAATATGTAATGTGAGTAAAGGAGGAAATATACACTAATTTGGGGTTAACAGGGGCATGGAGGCATCACACAATAGTTAAGAACATAGTATGATTCCCATGAAATATCTGATATTCAAGGGATAATGCAAACATGGAGGCGACATACATTAGTCAAGGACCAAACATAAGAAAGGGAGGCAACATACACCAACTCAAAGTTTATGCAAGAACAAAGGATACTAATGCCAATAGTAGGCTAATAATGGTGAGAGACACAATGGGGATGTCGATGTGACAAAAGGATTCCATAGTTGTAAGATAATGGGGTGCAACCTATTGAGGATGACATCTTACAAGAGAGATCAAGGAAGAAATGGTTAACCTAATTAGGATAGATTCATATCAAGTAAGTTCATACCCATTATAATGATTTAAAGAGACTTAAGACACCAAAAATGTGACTAAGGGGAGAGGAGACAAGGAAGCAATGGAAATAAGTATTTCCCTAGGAGTCTAAGGGACAAGGGTAAGGGAAAAGACAAGAGAAAAAGAAGTTAGGGTACACGAAAGACAAGAAGAAATCAAGAGAGGATATAGTGATACTAAAGTAGGAGAGGGTTAGTATTAATTATGAGAGGTACAAGATGGCCCCACAAAAGTCCCACTAGGGATAGGGATTCATTCAACTTGGTAATCCCATACTAAAATATGGGATTATTATGATTATCAAACATTGTCTCAAACTATTAATGAAAGGTTGAGGAAAAGGGACAAGGAGAAAGGGAAGGAAAGGAAGAGGATAGGTTGTCCCAAGTAGGTTACAATAGGAACAAAAATAAAATGATGAATTTTTCAACTAATCACCTGACTTGGGTTAGGAGGATAATTATAAGGAGAAACATAGTTGATTAGGGAAATAAGTTTGTATGTATTTCATAAGGCACATTATAGCATTGGTCTTCCTCAAAGTACAAAAATCCTTGGTCCAATGGGTGCTCAACATATGATAATATCACCACCACTGAGATCTATACTGGTAGGGAGAAAGGCCAAGCATCTCATATGAATGCAATGGGTGACCCACTATGAGTGGACTTCTCATGGCATAATACTCCAGTCTGGGTTGGATGTCCCACTAGAAAGAATCATACTGGTTGGAAGATTTGATTTTGGGAAGGGGATTACTAAGAGAGGAGAGAGCATCAACAATAGGGTGATATAATGAAACATCCATCATAAGAAAAAACAAAGGGTACAATGTAGTTCCCCATATTCTATAGATGATGGAGTCACAATGTCTTTATTTTGAAAGGAGTCAAGGGTGGAGTGGAATTCAACACTAAATAACACAATTGTGGATAAATTCAAAACATAGGTAAAGGATCAAAGGATGTGAAATTAGGTAAGAAGGAAAATGGGGCACTTGGGTTGCAAAGAAAGATGCACATATTAGGAAGGGAAAATGTATCATAACAAGGAAACCTAGGGTGAGAACTCCCCATGCATTTAGGTGATCCAAGACACTTGGAAGAGTGGATGAGGAGGAGGAGGATAAAAAAAATGGAATATGGCCCCATGGTCCAAGGAATAATGGAGGAGAGAAAAAACATGGGGGAAGAGAGCCTTCACTCAAGAGATGTAAGGGTTGACAAGAACTGTCCAATGGAGTGGCCAAAACATTGCAAGAGAATGAATTCATGCTATATAATGTAGCATGAGGGTAGGGATGGAAGACCACATCGCACACACTACTAAGAGCGGAAATAAGAGAGTGGATTCACCGCTCAATTTTAGGGCTAAACCAAGAAACCCTAGGGTGAGAAAAAATAGGATCAAAAGAGGAGGGAAAGCCACTTTATAAATTATGAACTTAATATATTGTTAATGTTGAAATGTGGATGTATATTATTAGGGTATTTCATTTAGGTTTCAAGTCATGTTTTACAAGCAAATTAAATGAGGTAAGAGAGCCAACTAACTAGGGTTAATTAATTGGTAATTCATTTATTGAGCTAGAAACTCTAACGTTGGAAATACAAAATGAAGAATGTAAAGAGATCACCTAGAATTCATTGGTGTAGGTTATGATTCTCCTTGGGATAACGAGGAGAGTTACGGTATGCCTCCAAGAGTGATCCATGTCACGGAATATTTTATACATGAAACTCCCAATTCTTGCAAGACAAGGCTTGTCCCAATCTCTAATACAAAGATATATCTATGAAATATAATTAATAAACTCTAGATGTATTGTATTAAAGATAAATAAATAAGAACCAAAGTGGAGAAACCTTACTTCCCTCAATAGGGATGACACCTCCCTTGAAATAGATGTGATGGAACCTCCCTTGAGGTTTTAGGGTTTAAACTTCCAATGTATGAGTAGAGCTAAGCAAATGAAGAATCCCTAGGACAGTCAATCAAACCTGCGAGGTTAGAGCCAATATAGGCATAAGAGATCCATGTATAGGTGTTGGAGATGATAGGTGCAAGCAACCAAGGGCTTGAGAGGGGTGGAAGGAGTTTGATCACTAATCCAAGACTGTACCAGTAAATTAGTGTTTTCAAAGATATAATAATCGAAGGGACTTTATAAAGAGGAATTTAATTGTATAAATAGGAAAAGGAGTGACCTCAACGAATAAGATAACATTAAGTTAGACATTGGAGGGTCTAAGTTATAAGGAATTGTTGCATGGTGAATATTGACTATGCATTACCAGTTTGTTATGACTGTGCCATAGTTTTTTACACCCAAAAGGAATTTATCTTCCATGTGTCTTAGGTTCATAGTTGCAGTACTTCAAGGAAACATATACTACACTTTCCACTAAGATAT
>ML777895.1:75163-85350 GCA_009831015.1 Picea engelmannii | reverse complement strand
CATCCTGTTATTGGTCCAAGTGTACAGCCCTTTACTTGGTTTAAAGTCCATAAGGTCCCACTACTGTATGATGTCTTCTACGACAAAAATCATTTGGTCCCTGCTGGACCTTCCTCCCCTTTTTTCTTTTCCATTCATGACTATATTAAGGTCTCTGGCAATGATTATATTGCTTGGGGAATTTTGCTCTAGAAATTCGTTTAAATTTTTCCAACAATCTTTCTTTTCATTATGCAAAGTTGGAACATATAAATTGAAAAGTGCAATGTTTAACTTACTTGTTGTGTGCTTGAGCTCTGTAAAGCTCCAATGCTGCGTGTTATAGGATTTGACGAGACTGAACTGCTCTGCCTTCCACAGTGTTGCTATGCCTCCGGAAGTACCCCTTGCGCTAATTGCCTTCCCTGTGTTTTTCTGCCATTTATGTTTGTTGATCTCTAGGAGGGCTTCCCCTTCGATTTTTGTCTCTTGGAGCATGAGGATATCTGTTGGTTCCACTTTCATCAGATCCTTGACCGCTTCTATTTTTGTCGGGTTCCCCAATCCTCTACAGTTCCAAGAGACGATTTTCATTACTTACTATTGGGGGTGATTGGGCCTCCTCCTTTTAGAGACCTTATTCTTGTGTTTCTGCCAATTGACATTTCAATGGTGGGCTGACTTCCTTGGGTCTTTTGTCTTTCTGCCTCTTCCTCCCTTGCTTCTTTACGAGATTTCCTCCCTGCTCTTTTGGCTGGCCTTTCTAGGATCTCATCCTCCGAGGAGCTTGATGGATCTATTACTTTCTTTCTGGCTACGTCAGCATATGTTGGAGAGGGGACTACTTCCAAGGTTCCTTCCGCTTGCCCAGGTGCCCCTGTGTCTCTCCCATGTGGGGGGGGGCTTGAATGTGTCCTGTTGTCCATAATTTCTGGTTCTTCTGTGTCATTGTTGACCTTTTCTGTTTGAGGTTCTGCATGCGGTGGGGGGTTAGAGCTCCCTGCGATTTTCTCTGGCTCTAATTGCCCGGAGTTTCCGTTCTTGGTTGCTCCTTTGGATCTGGATTTTGCTGTCCCTGTTTTTTTTACTGCTGTCCACTGATTTGCTTTCTCATTTTCACTTTCTTCCGCATTCTTTTTCTTGCAGTGCCTTGCGAAGTGACCGTAGCCGTGGCAATGCCGGCATTTGAAGGGAAGCTGCTCATAGTCAAGCTCCTGAATGTGCGTCCAGTCTGCGGCCATAAGCTTAATTTCCTCTGGTAATCCCACTTCCAGGTCGAGCTCCACACAGATCCATGCGCATGAGTACTGATCTTTTCTTACTGCTTGGTCTATATACCTTCCGAGCGTGTTCCCGATTGCAAGCAGAGATTTTTGGTTCCAGCAGTGTAAGGGGAGGTGAGGTAAACGGACCCACACTGGGATGGCCGAGGGAACATCCTGGGATGGGTCGAAGTCCGGGGTCCATTTGTTCAAGTATAACCCCTACGGCCCCATGAAATACGCCCCATTTCTGAAGATGAGATTTTTGTCTTCAGGATTGTCAAAGACGAATACAAAATATCCTTTCCCTACGAAGTGGCTCTTTATTCCTTCTGTTATGAGCGGGTTCCAATTCCTCTGCACCCATGCGTCTACGGATTTGGGGGAGGGCCAGAGGCTGGTAAATTGCCCAATAAGTCCCCTGTCTGCTAAGTTGACTGTCGTTCTGCAAGTTTCTTCCAATGGAAATTCAACACTGGGAATGCTGTCCAATTTCTTCACGAATTTCTGCTGCACTACTGACGGCAGTCTCTTGGAGGCTGCAGCGACCAACTTCCTGAATGCTTCCAGTTCTGGTAAAGGGGGAGGGTTAGGGATGGTGCCCCCACCAATGTCCATGGTTGGGGATGCCCTAAACGTTGCAAAGAGCCCGGACTGGATCGCGTCCTCACGCCCCTACGTGCTAGGTCGCGATTTTTGTGACAAAGGATGCCGAGTCGCGGCTTTGCATGCACCAGGGCCGCCAAAAAAGGGGATGCGACCTTCAAACCTTCAAAATGGGGCCGCTCTGATCCGAGGAAGTACTGCTGTCAGCGAGCGACCTGGAGCAGGAGATGGAGGTGTCGGCCAAGCTAAGCCTGGCCGCCGAGAGGGCCGAGGCTGCCTGTGCGCGCGGCTAGGGTTCCAGGTTCCCTAGCTCGGGCCATTCCCGTGCAGTAACATTTCACTCAAACTAAACTGTCTTGATTTGATCATAGTTGGGATGAAGGAATTTGACATTAAAGAGAGATGTGATTTAATGCCACCTTCGTACCTTTCTTCTTGGTGTATTTATTATTCTCGTATTCAATATTAAGGGGTATGTTAGGTAGTGTGATATATTATAGTGAAAAATTACGTGATGTAACTTTTACATAAGCTTAACGATACCTTTGTGGAGTTCTTCAGTGATTATTTCCCCATATTGTTCCTCTTATGTGAACTCTTGAGTGTATTTCAAGAAGTTAGTTATGTCAACCCATAATATTTTAGTGGCTACCTATACAATATGAGCTATGTTAAATAAATGGAATATTTTCCTCATTCAAACAACATAAGATGAGTGATTGAGAGAGACTCATGTGGATATGGAGGTGTTCAAGTGCTATTTTGGATTCTAATTCTAAATCAGGGAGCATAGGAACCATCATAAAATCTCTTGTGTATTTTTTTATTTTTTTCCTTAGGTTGATTATGCTTTGTTAATTATTGTGTCTACTTGTGGAGTAAAACTATGGTTATGGATATTTATTATGCATAATTCCTACTTTTAATAATGTGAAAGATAAAGTTGGGAAATAACAAGTATCACAAATTGGAAAGTTGTCATAGGGAATGCCTTGAGTGCACTTCAACAAACCCTATCCCGAGTGGCATTGCAAATCTCTTCAACTATGGAATCCTCACATGAATGGGGTGTTCCCCCCTGTAGATATTGAAATGGCCTTTCAAAGGTTGTGTTAGGATCCAATCCTAACCCCTCTTAGTTGGTCATTAGTTAGCAGGATATATTTTCCATGTAATAAAGGGTGGCATTAGTTAATAAGGCCTATTAAATAAATGTGAATAAGTCAATGTAAGAAGATCTAATAGAAGCTTTCGCTTCTAGAAAGATATTCCTATGGAATGTTCTCTAGAAGATAGAATTAGTATAAATAAGAGTAGGAGGTATGAGAAAGGATGTCTTGAGAATTATTGTAATAGAGCATTGCTATGCTAGAGGTTTTCCCCTCAAAGAGGCAAGTGAACATTGTTTTTGTTTCAATAAAAGGTATCATTTTTGGTGTGTTGTTCTCTATATTATATTGTTCCATTGGTAATTTATATGATATTTCCTATCTCTACTCAAAATAACATAACCAGCTTCATACCAAGTGGTATCAGAGCTCTTTCCTGGGCAAGAATTGTGGGTTAATTTTTTTCAAGGTAGAGATGTATTCCGACGTCTTTAATCTACAACGATCTATCATTCAACGCATAAGTTCATGGTCGAGGAAGCATACACACAGGGAATATAATAAGTTTTTAAGATCACATTGTTGGACACCCTTGTAACCCCTATCGGTACCCCTTCGAGTGGTACTGCATCAGATAACACATGTATACGAACTAGCCTAGGTATCCTGAAACCCTCAATAGATCAATTAATCGACCACCTAACTCTTATAGTGCGACCGAGAACAACACTCAGGAAGATACTCTCTAGTACCTGGGTAATTGGGTAGTGCGAATAAGGGTACAATCAAGCCTCCTTAGTTGGTTCCCTAAGATATTAGGTTGAGTACTACTGTTCGACCCCACATGTATATCAGAGAGCTATAACATAGGGAAAACCCTTGTCCATAGGCACCCTCCAAACCCTAACTAGGGGGAACATCCTAGAAAAGGTAAAAAAAGGATTTTTTGGCCACACAACCTTTCCTCCTTCATTCTGGTTGTGAATTGACTACACATTTTTTACAGTTGAGAATTTGGGCATTCTGAAGCTGCATAAGTATTCAGATTGGAGGATAACTCTGCATGAGTTAGAAAAAATGAGTATAATGGTTCCACCTGCACTCTTATTTGATACCTATCCCATTTAATTTATCTCTTCATCCTGATCTCAGTGGTACCCTTCAGTTTTAAGCTGTTTTTTTTCCTGTGGACCCGACCCCTTCTTGGCACCCTTATTTGAGACCTATTCCATTGAATTCCTCTCTTCGTCTTGATCGCAATGGTACCTATCATTTTCTGTGGACCAAATTCCTCTCTTGATGCCCTTTTTTTTCTATCAAGCCCATTAGACTCCATATCTTGTGCTGATCATTAAGGTATTATTCTACCTAAGCCTCCACAATGGCCCCTACCACCCACGCTCAAACCCTGGATGAATTGGACACTAAGGTAACCAAAATTTTTGAGGAGCTAACCCAGGGCTTGAACAACCTCTCCAAACAATTTCAAGAGGAGCTACACCAGAACCTGAACACCCTCTCCAACCAATTTCAAGACTTTCTGACACACCACCAGGGTCTACAACCGTAGTCCCACCCTCACACTTCTCATTATTCCAATTATGAGAACCCTCATATTTCCCACTCCCCTTGAGGCTCTCCCAACTCCTAGAATAGGGTTACCAAAGTTGAGATGCATAAATTTGATGGCTCAAACCCAGTCAGATGGGTATCTCAAATGGAACAATAGTTCTCCCTCCATGATATACAAATGATGAGACCAAAATCCATGTGGGAGTTATGTACTTGGATCAATAATGATGAAAATGGTGGAAATGACATAAGAAATGTTATCTGGGACTACCAAATTGGACCATGTTCACCAAAGTAGTTTGTGCCCATTTTGATAGGGAATCTCATTTTTTGGGACGACTCACCAAGTTGCGACAAACAAGGCCAATAGCAGACTTCATCTTTTCATTTGAATAGTTGACTATCGGAAATGAGGGATTATTTGATGAGTTTTATCTTGAGTGTTTTCTCAGTGGCTTAAAGGACGTCATTTGGGCTCATGTTTGCATGCACCATCCAACTACACGGTTGCATGTGTGCACATTATCTCTAGAAGCTTAGACCATTATTCAGGCACAACCCCTTCATTCTATTGTTACCAACCACCCTCTTCCAGGAGCTACCTATGCTCCAACACAAACTTTGAAGGTCCAAAAGGTATCTCTGACATAAATGAATAAACGTTAGAAGCAAGGAATTTGCAATTACTGCGATGAAAAGTATTTTCCAGGCCATAAATGTCTTGAACAAAAGTTCCTCCAAATTGATGTGTCTTCTTCCACATCCTCCAAGGACATATTATCATACAAGGACATTGACACATAGGACACACAACCAATTGTCCCCATCAAATATCTAGTCCCACCTCCCATGGAATTGAAGGAACCTATCATCTCCCACCATGCCCTCGCAAGTATTTCTACTCCACAGAAATTAAAAATCAAGGGTTACATCAAAAATAGGTCGGTAATGGTGTTGATTGATAGTGGTAGCACCCATAATTTTATTCATCGCAGGATAGCTAAGGAGGTAAATTGTTTTGTCATACCAGTTTATTATTTTCAAATTCTTATCGCTAATGGTGGTACAATGAAATGTGGGTCCATTGTGAGAATGTCAAACTCCAAATGGGTGATTATCACCTAAAAACTCGCTTGTTCTCCATTTCCATGGGTGGTTGTGATATTTTCTTTGGTGTTGAATGGATTCACACCTTGGGACCGATTACCATGGATTATCAATAATTATATATGAGATTTACTCAAGATGCTCACACTTATACCCTCAGAGGACTACAAGTTGGCTCCCTAGAAATCATCAGTTCCCACTGAATGGAAAAACTCCTGAAGAAAAGCCACCATGGTGTGATTACTCTACTTGATGCCATCTGGGTATAGGATAAATCATCCCCAATAATACATCTTGATATGAAACTAGTTGTGGATAAGCACCAAAAGGTATTTGAGACAGCCACGGACCTACTCCCCTCCAGGGGTGAGCATGATCACCACAACCATCTCCTCCTAGATAGTCATCCCCCCAATGTATGTCCCTACAAGTATCTATTTTCTCAAAAAAATGAAATAGAAAAAATAGTGCAGGAATTACTAGAGGTGGGGTTAATTCACCCAAGTACAAGCCCATATTCATCCCCTATTGTGATGTTCTTAAAAAAGGAAGGGTCATGGTCCATGTGTCCATATTTTCACTCCCTTAATAAATTGACCATTAAGGATAAGTTTCCCATTCCTTCCTTGATGATTTGTTGGATGAAATCCAGGGTGCCTATTTCTTCACCAAACTAGATCTTTTCTCGGACTATAACCATATTCAAATTAATGAAATAAACATTCTGAAGACTTATTTCAAAACTCATGAAGGGAATTATGAATTCTTGGTAATTCCTTTTGACCTTTGCAATGACCCATCTACCTTCCAAAGTCTCATGAATAAAATATTGAAGCCTTATCTTCGACAATTTGTTTTGTTTTTCTTTGATGTCATATTCATTTAAATTCACACTTGGATTTCCCATGTACACCATGTGGACAAAGTATTTCAATTGTTACAGGACTATCAATTGTTTTTCAAAAGGACCAAGTGTGATTTTGGAGCAAGTGAGGTCAAAAAATTGGGACACATTGCGGGTCATGATGGGGTAAGGGTGGACCCAAAAAATATTCAATCCATGCAGGAGTGGTCGAGACCCATGAATTTGAAGTACCTTCAGGGTTTCTTAGGCCTCATAGGATATTATCGAAAATTTGTCCACAATTATGGAAAAAATTCTAGGCCATTGACAGACCTTCTGAAGAAGAATGCATTTCATTGGACACAAACAACAAAGCATGCCTTCATAGTGTTAAAGCATGCCATGTGGTGCACTACCCCCATCTTATCAGCCCTTAACTTCAACAAAAAATTTGCGTTGGAATCAGATGCTTATGGCACTGGTATTGGCATAGTTCTCACACAAGATGGTAGACCTCTTGCTTTCACTAGTTGGGATTTGAGTGGTTGCAATCTGAGAAAATATACATATGAAAAGGAAATGATTTTCATTCTCCATATTGTGAACATGTGGCAACCATATCTATTGGGGTGTCATTTTGAGATTAAAACATATCACCATAGTCTAAAATATTTCTTGGAGCAGCGGTTAGCCTCCCCGAAACAAAACAAGTGGCTAACCAAAATTTTGGTCTATGATTATGAGATAATATATAAAAAAGGAAAAGAAAATGTAGCAGCTAATGTGTTATCCATACAATATGAGGATGAAGGCTCCATGTTTGCATTATCATTACCTGTTCCTAATTGGATTGAGGAAGTGTGACAAGAGTGGCTAGGACACCCAACCATATCATATGCAATTCAATGACTTCAAGAGGACCCTAACCCTCCCCTTGGCTACACTTGGCAAGAAAATATCCTCTTATATAAGGATTGTTGGTTATTTCTTTGTCTTCATCCCTCAAGCCTCAGATCTTAAATGAGTTGCACTCATCTTATCTAGCAGGTCACTCAATATTCCAAAAGACATTCTCGTGCTCACCATTATTTTTTATGGGAAGGCATGAAGAAGGACATCCTTACATTTGTCACTGAATGTGATGCCTACCAACGCATTAAAAGGCAAAACTGTCAATATCCCGGAAGCTATACAGTCATTACCCATTCCGACCTCCATTTGGACTGACATCTCCATGGATTTTAAAGTGGGCCTTCTAAAAGAGGGCAACAAGTTAGTCATCGTGGTCATGGTAGATCGCCTCTCCAAGTATGCACATTTTTGTGCCTTACCACACCATTTTACACCAGCTATGGTAGTGCAAGTTTTCATTTATCATATTTTCAAATTGCATGGCATGATAACATCCATTGTGTCTGATCATGACCCGACCTTTGTTGATACTAAGAGGGGGCTGAATCAATATCAAGTACAATTTAAAACCTTTTTCAACTTATACTTAAATCATTCAACTATATCCAATGAGCAATGAACAATAGTATAAGAGTTACACCAATACACCATAATACACCATGCACAATATATGAGAAATAATCAATAGTTATTGTTCAAGGGAAGTAATGACTTCCAAAGGTAGCTACAGCTTCCAAATGTAAAAGGAGGGATAAACCTCCAAGAGGAAGATATAATCCTCGAATATCAAGAGAGATTTGAACTCTCCATCCTTGCCCCTTCCTTCCACCCAAGAATATATGAGAGATAATAAAACTTTACATTAAATCATCACCATCAACCAATCATTACATAGAACCTGATAATGCTTCCTGAGACTTCTTCAATTTCTGCAATTCCTCAATTCTTGGAGTACTCTGATCTTGTATATAATATTACTCAATGTATTCTCTGAAACTCCTCCAATTTTCACTCCTTGAATCCTCCCCAAAAAGAATTTATAGAAAGAATGGTAGACTTTATTCAATTCTAGTCTATTCAGGAGAGTGAACTTGCACAAAATGGCCCGTGCTCAATAATTAACATTTGATTCTAAAACTCACACAAACAAAACTATAGTCTGTACTCTTTCCAATGAAATTTGTTCCACTTCATTTGGATTCTCGATGAAGAAGTTATGACTGTTTTACCCAGAACACCTTTTTATTGACTAGCTTCAGGACTGGTCACAAACCCTATCTTCCACAGAGTGTATCTCCATAATTATAGCGAATCAAGAGCTGAAATTTTTACCAGAGGTACCTTGATATATCTTCTCATTACCATAGAGATTTCACAATCTGAATCATTCTATAAAAAATCTATAGTAAAAATGGTAAGATGACCTGAAAATAACATACCTTAGAACACATCACCAAAAGACTTCATCCTCCCTTGAAATCCAACCTTTTTTTCTTCTTATTACCTATGAAATTTGATTTGTATCAAATGAATGTATAATGATGTTTATTTATACCATTTATGTCACTTCCTTTTAACATTAGGTCCGACCTAACACTTTCTTATTTTGTAATTATTTTCTTTAATTATCTTCAGGGCCTACATGTACTTCCTTCTTCAATTCACTTTATCATCTTCAAAAATTCATTTCTCCTCAACCATGAGGTTCCACGTGACGTTCCACATACCACCAGAAACAACATGATGTATATTATCCATCCATGGGTGTTGTATCTACATGTGCATTGTCCTTCATGTCCAAATACCTTCATCAATCTTGCGGTTCAAAACCCATGACTAGGGTTGACATCAATGACAACAACCAATCTTCCAACAATCTCCCCCTTTGTCATTGATGGAAACACTCATGCTCCCCCTATCATCGTGATCCCAATTTCTTTCCCCCTTTGACATCAATGGAAAAGGGTAGGGCTTCTCCCCTTGAGTTCAATGGAAAAAGGTAACTCTCTTCTTTGGGATTGCTCCCCCTGAACATGTGGCACTCAATAATATTTCATCCTTATTTTTGGTCTTTGGGACTTTTTCCTCCTTGGAATCCTTTTCTATGTCTTATATCTTCTCTCTCTTCTTCATGTCTAGGATGTATATGTTTTTTGGTCTTCTTGTTGCAGTTGTAACCAATCTTCCTGAATTATTTTCTCTGATTTTACATTTTCTGGAGTCAAATGTAAGAGTGTATCCTTGATCACACATTTTACTAACACTGAGTAGATTATGCTTCAAGTCTTCAACCAATAGGACATTCTTTGCTTTTACATTTTTTCTTCCAAGTTCTACTACACCTTCTCCTAGTATTTTGGCAGATGAGTCATCTCCAAATGCAACATTGCCACCCTTTCTCTTCAAGCTGATGAATTTGTCTTGATCCCTGGTCATGTGTGAAGAACGTCCACTGTCTATGTACCATTCATCTTCTTATTTACATTCTTCAGCGGTTAATTCTATTCAACAATCTTCATTGTTTGGAATCTCTTTCCTTCTCCATACTGTGGTTGGCATAGGGACATCTTCATTCATATATCTGCAATCTCGTGCTTTGTGACCAAGATAATTGCATTTGTAGCATACACTATTTTTGTCCATCAACAGGTAAAATGAATTATATCTTCTGTTGACAAATCCATGATTATTTTCATATCTTATGTTTACACCATTCATGTTTCTTGCGTATTTGTTCCTTTCATTGATTCTGCAATTAATTGCCTTATGTCCAAAAATTTTGCAAGTATAACAATG
>ML777895.1:43771-55618 GCA_009831015.1 Picea engelmannii | reverse complement strand
GGAATTTTTATAATATGGATAATGATAATATATTCTTCATGAATTGAGAAGAAAAAGGACCTGTAGCATTGTTTGGTAATTTTTTTTAATACGCATAATTCTAACAAAATGGTTGCTTGCACATTTTGTTGAATTAAGGGGTGTAAACATATCAGTTTAGTAAAAGAATGAATATTCAAGAAATGGAAGAAGGAGAGGGATCTTTCAGCCATGATAAAGAGGCCAAAGGTCAAAATATCAGTGTTGGTAATGCAGAGACAGAATCCAATAGAAACCAGGCCAGAGGGGACCAAGAAACATTGATGGAGATTGTGAGAAGCCTCAAAATATAAGTGTAGAGTTACAAAGAAGACAATGAGAGACTGATAAGAGAACAAAATCAAATAAATGCTCAAGTGATGCAAAGATTAAACCAGTTGCAGAGGCAAACAAAGAATGGATCAAACTCAAAACATGAGGAAGAGGGAAGATGTCATGAAAGAAGAGATGATCGCAGAAGAACTAGTTATTCAAGAATTTCTAGAAGAAATCGTAGATATCACTCACCTCCCTACTCAACAAGTAAATTTTATGCATCTGAAGATTCCATAAGTAGTCCAAAGGTGTCTCCTATTAGGCACCAAAGAAGAAGACATGAATTGTAGAATTTGCAAGGAGAGCTAAGGAAGCTTAAGCCACCATCCTTTGATGGTGAAAGAGAAAGGGAAGATGATGTTGAGGAATGGTTGCTTGGACTCAAGAGGTATTTTCAATTGCATAACTATTCATCAAACCTAGAAGCCAAAATTTCCACATACCATTTACATGGGAAAGTTGTTATGTGGTGGTATCAACTAAAGCAAGTTGAGCACATTAATGAGAATAGGATCACCTAGAAGCAGTTCAAGAAATATTTTCAAAAGGAGTACCTTTCAAATCACTTCTATGACAAGAAATTGTAGGATTTCTTTGAACTCAGGCTAGGAAGCATGACCATGGCAGAGTATGAAAATAATTTTATGGGGATGCTAAAGTATGTGGGGTTTATAAAAGATGAGAAGGTGAAAATACATAGGTTTTTGAGTGGACTGCCATACTTTTATAAAGATAAGACTCAATATTATGAACCTATGACTTTGAATGATACCATTAGGAAGGCTAAGTACATGTATGAGCAAGGAAAGGGAAGAAATTCTTTGCAGAAATATTGGAAGGAGAAGAAGAAGGAGAAGTTTGATCAAAGAAATAAAGGATTCAAACCTACTTTCAATAGAAATAGACCAAATAAAAATCAGCCCAACCAGTATGCTAAGGATGAATCCAAGAGAGAAGACTCCTTGGGAAAAAGGGGAAGACCACCAATCCAATGTTGGGGATGCAAAGAATATAACCTATACAAGGATTTCCCTCACATAAATGACAAAGTGAATACCATGCACAACATCCAAGAGGCTACAATAGTAGAATACATGGGAAGAATATATACAACCTTAGATGATCGACAAGAAGAATACCAATCCAATATGATCGAGGTGGAAGGTAAGATCATTAATTATCCTATTTCTATTTTAATTGATTCAGGAGAAATTCATTGTTACATTGATCCTAAAATAGTGGATAGATTACATTTGGATAAAAATAAGCTTGAAAAATCAAGTTTGGTTCAACTAGCCACTGGAACCAAGAGGAGAATCCATTATATGGTCAAAGGTTGTTCCATAAGTATTAATGATGTGAATACTAATGTTGATCTAAATATTATACCATCGGGGTCTTATGATATTCTAATTGGAATGGATTGGTTGGAAAAGCATCATGTTGTCCTAGATTAGCATAACAAGACATTTACATGTATTGATGAAGAAGGAAAACATAACACTGTGAAAGGAGTTCCAAGACCCATCTCTATAAGGGAGTTTTATCCTCACAGGTGAAGAGATGTTTCATAAAAGGATGTCAATTGTATGCAGCCCATGTGGAGGAGACATAAAAGAAAAAGGGGCCAAGCCTTGAAAAAATTTCGGTACTACAAGAATTTGAAGATGTATTCCAAGAAATACCAGGGTTGCCACCAAAGAGGGAGATATATTTCTCTATTGATTTAGTGCCAGGAGTTGTCCCGGTATCAAAAACACCTTACATAATGAGTACACTAGAGTTAAAATAATTACAAATGAAATTGGAATAATTGTTGAAGAAAGGGTACATACGTCCAAGTTTTTCACCTTGGGAAGCACCGGTACTCTTTGTCAAAAAGAAGGATGGAACTTTGGGGCTATGTATTGACTTTTGACAGCTGGACAAATCCATTGTAAAGAACAAGTACCCTCTACCCAGAATTGATGACCTTTTTTATCATCTAAGAGGGGCAAAGATATTTTCAAATATAGACTTGGATTAGGGTACCATCAGATAATAATCAAGGAAGAAGACATCCTTTAGAACCATGTATGGAAATTATGAATTTGTAGTGGTGCCATTTGGACTGTCCAATGCACCAACTATATTTATGTTCTTAATGAATGGAATATTCATAAATTATTTGGATAAGTTTGTCATAGTATTCCTGGACAACATACTTGTCTATTATAAGTTAGAGGAAGAGCATGAACATCACTTAATATTGGTATTGCAAGTGCTGAGGGAACATCATTTGTATGCCAAGATTAGTAAGCGTTCTTTTTACCAAGAACAAATCCATTACTTTGGACACATTATTTCAGAACAGGGTATAGCAGTGGATCCAGAGAATATTGAAGCCATTAGAGTATGGCCAACACCCAGGAATGTTTTAGAGGTCAGATATTTCATGGGATTAGCTGGTTATTACAGAAGATTTATAGCAGGGTTCTTTAAGATTGTTCATCACATCACTTCCTTGAAAAATAAGGGAATTAAATTTGAATGGACATCTGAGTGTGAAGAGAACTTTGATTTGTTGAAATAATTACTTACTAGTGCACCTATTTTAAATATTGTTGACCCAAATGAAATTTTTGTGGTATGTGCAGATGCATGCAAAGAAGGAATTGGTGGATTCCTCACTCAAAATGGACATGTTGTTGGTTATGAGTCCATAAATATTAAAGAACATGAGAAGAACTATGCCACACATGACTTGGAACTTGTTTCCATTGTTCATGCTTTGAATATTTGGAGGCATTATCTTATGGGGAAGAGATTTGAATTAAGAACAGACCACAATGGTCTGAAATATCTTTTTGAACAACTAACTTTGAATGCCAAGAAAATGAGATGGTTGGAATTTTTAAGTGAATACGATTTTGACATCAAGCATATCAAAGGAAAAGAAAATAAATTTGTTGATGCACTTAGTATAAGAGTACATATCATGCATGCTACAGCTATTAGTATGCATCAGTCATATTTAAAGAGCATAATTTTAGATGTTGTTGTTATGGATCAACATTACCTATAGGTAAAAGAAAGTTTACAGCAAGAAAATGTACAACAGAAAATTAAATAATATGAGATGAAGGAAGATGGATTACTTATGCATAAAAATAGAATTTGTGTTCCTAGTTCCAGAGAACTTAGGAATTTGGTATTAAAATAAATGCATAATGTTCCATATGTTAGACATCTCGGTTACCAGAAAATGATTGCAGCAGTAAGAAGCCAATTCTTTTGGTCGGGAATGAATAATTGTGTTGTTGATTACATTTCCAAATGTATGGAATGCTAGAGAGTGAAGGATGAGCATAGGCACCCAGTGGGTTTGCTAAAACCATTACCAATTCCAGAGAAGAAATGGGAAGTGGTAACCGTTGATTTTATAATTAAATTTCCTAGGACAACAAGACAACATGATTCAATCATGGAAGTGGTTGATAAATTGACAAAGGCTGCTCATTTTGTTCCTGTAAAAATGACTCATACAACAACTAATATTGCATAAATTTACATGAGGGAGATTGCTAGGTTGCATGGAATACCCAAGGCAATTGTTTCAGACAGAGATACAAAGTTTACTTCAAATTTCTGGAGGGGATTGTTTAAAGGATTTGGTACAAATATGAACTTTAGCACAACATACCATCCACAATCAGATGGGAAGACAGAGATATTCAACCAAGTAATTGAAGACATGTTGAGAATGTATGTGATGGATAAGCCATCTAAGTGGGAATATTACTTGCACTTGGTTGAGCTTTCCTATAATAATGGGTATCAAGATTCATAAAAAATGAGCCCATTTGAAGCATTGTGTGCTAAGAAATGAAATACTTCAGTGAGTTGGGACAACCCAGCAGACAGAGTGGTACTTGGGCCAGAATTTCTCAAGGATATGGAATACCATATGGTTAGATTAAGAAGAATTTAAATGTAGCTCAAGATAGACAAAAATATTATGAATATAAGAACAAGACATCTAGATAATTTATAGTGGGGGAGCATGTGCTTTTAAAAGTGAAGCCCAAGAAGAGCTCTTTGAAGTTGGGTAGTTGTACAAAGCTAGCAGCCAGACTCTGTGGTCCATTTGAGATATTGGACAGAATAGGGTCAGTTGCATACATGATTACATTGCATACTTCCATGAATTTTCATAATATATTTCATGTTTCTTTTCTAAACAAATATGTACATGATCCTAACCATGTTATTGATTGGCATCA
Source organism: Picea engelmannii (assembly GCA_009831015.1). NCBI lineage: Eukaryota > Viridiplantae > Streptophyta > Pinopsida > Pinales > Pinaceae > Picea > Picea engelmannii. Next base: position 51,002 of record ML777895.1, on the reverse strand, counting down.
GATTCAGGTAGAGATAGAGAGAGACTTCCAGGTCCATCCAATGCGAATATTGGATAGAAAAGTCAAATTGCTCCGAAATCGAGTTATAGAGTTGGTAAAAGTTTAGTGGACCTGCTACAGTCTTGAAAATTCTACTTGGGAGCATGATGAATCCATGCCAATAGAGTACCCACAACTTTTTAAATAAATTTTGAGATTTTGTTTTTTGTTTTCTATATGCACTGAGGACAATGCCAAAATAAGGGGGAGGGGATGTGATACCCCGGGTTTTTGAGCCCCGTATTAAGTAATGTATTTTTTTAATATATGAAAGGCCAGAGTGCCCAAAAAATTAAAAGAGGCCATTGTTCCTAGGAAATGTATTTTTTTTATCATTATTAATAATAAATACATCACTGACTCCTAGACGGATAAGGACAAGAGTTATAGGGGGCTATGATTCCACAAGAGAGGAGGATTGAGGGGATAAGTATTTATTTTATATTTTACCCATAATTGTTTAATGGAGAGGAGTGGTTACATCGGATTCTTGAGGAAGGTCCTATGGTTCTTGATTTGCAAGTAAAGATATAAACCCATCTTGTGGGTTTTTTGGGGGATGCTTCTTCTTCACTCATTCACTCACTCACTCATTGTTCATTGTTCATTGTTCACACCTTTCATTCTTTTCTCTCTCCATTCACTCTTTCACCCACTCTTCAGTATTCATTCCTTTGGATCTTAGCTAGGGAGAGAAAAACGAATTGTGGAGAGGAGCCATGGTTTTGTTGGATATAAAGAATGTTGGTGTATTCCATCCATGAATTAATGTATTCATATCTTAGATGCATTGGCATGTGATAAGATTTTCCCAGAACTACGAATCTTGAGATTACCAGCAGGGAGATTCTTGACCAAATGCACTAGAGCCCTGGGAGGAGGTGGACAGCTTGAGGGATTGTGTGGCAGAGAAGGGGGTCCATTCTCTTGGGTTGTGCAGGCTGGGTAGAATAGATTTGGTGTACTTTAGATTGTTGTGTGTGTTGATAATCTTGTGAGAGATTGGGTGCTGACTGGTTTGGGAATCTGAGCGATAGTCTAGAACCGCTCTTGTGGACTCATAGCCCTGGCTTGGGGGTGACATTGTTGTTGAGACTTGGAACAACAATGTCTATGGTTGGGTGGAACGTCCTTGGTCTGTAGCTAGTTGGTGATTTGTTTCATTAAATATAAGTTCTCTCTGTCATGGTTTCATTTACCTATATATTTATTTATGTTGTGTATTTATTTATATATGAAATTTGTATCCATAGTATGCATGCTTGTTGGTTATTGTTTTGCATGGAATATGGTTCATTTATTTTATATTGTAGCTTGAATCTTGATCTATGCATGTGAATACTTCATGCATCTTCATTAACTAAAAATTTGATCAAAATTTGAAATTAGCCCAGAAGCAGGCTTGAAGTTGCATGCTCAACCTGTGGGTGGTCGGGTATGTTACAAATATATAGCCTCTTAATACATTAACCCATTCATAAGTACAATCTCTCAACCATGTACCAAAAAACCATTAACCATATCCCAAGAAATACAAGATGTGCCCCAACACTAGCAAGATGTAGCAATGATAAATATTGATTATACTAGCATTGTATTTATGTAGATCTGACTTATACAGTAAGTCCCATGCAACCAATAATCTCTCTAGGGAAAATCCTCAAACCCTCATAACCATTTCTCATGTAGACAAAAAAATCAAACTACACATAGAAATAAGACATATCTTTTGAACCTGTAGATAGATTTGTTATACCTCATCACTATAGACCTTCCCGGGAGCTTTCTTTCAGACTCTAGAGACCTAGCATATTCATATTCTCAGGTTTTTATGGATTTACCCTCATGTACATGACCTAATATACTTCCATCCCACATATGTATGCGCCCTACTCCACTACATCCCACGTATACCTCTAAAACTAAGGTTTTTTCAGTATTTTATGTAATTATGAAACTTTTGTCGTCAACCCTCCATGTTATCTCAGACTTGCACAAATTCATATGTATCAATGAGTACGCGCAATAAACCTTACACAATAATAGATATTCAATTTGTTAAAAATGGGGCTAATAGGAGAGGCTTGCTCTCTTATTTATACTTCCATGTAACTTCCTCAAGGGGTTACCTTCTAACAAACTTAAACAAATTTCCTTCTTTTAGGGTTAACCCTCTTCTAACAACTTTTCCACTTCTAACCCATTTTGATACAAATAGTAAATTATTCACTACTAGTTGCAACTAACTTATTTTTAATTATTTTCTTATTGCAACAACTTTACCCATGATTAAATCCTAGTTTCACCCACTTGACTAGTCAACCTTTTTCTAGGAGCTTCTAGAATACTTTGACTTCTTTGACCTTCTAGATAACTCATGAGGGTTCTCCAACTTCACAAGGCCATAAATATCTAACTGTGAGGAGTTATGTGACGTTCCAAATATCCCCGAAAATGGCATGACATGTACTATTCATATAGAATAGTCTTACCTGCAAATATATTAATCTTCATACCATTATACATTAATCAAACTGAAGTCCCTTAACCTTACTGTTGGGGCTACCAAAATTTGTTACCAGACTTGCTTCAAGGGTTGAAATCAATGAAAACCAACCCAATTAATCAGCAATCGCCCCCTTTGGCATTGATGGCAACACTCTGATGCAACACTGAAGTCATATCGATCATGGTCCCCCTGTGACCATCACTCCCCCTAGAAGGATGCCTCTATGCTCTCTCTCCAAGCATCTAACTCTCTATCCTGCATCTGATGAATTTCTCCACCTTTGACATTAGTGGCAAAGGTAGCTTCCCATATGGGGATGCTCCCCCTAACTGAACTTCCCTTGAGGTTGCTCCCCCTGACTGAACTCTTCCTGAAACTACTCCCCCAACCTGAATTATCCTCTTTATGGTGCTTCCTCATGTAAATCTAAGAAATATAAGATAAGAATTCAAAAGAATTCATTTTGGAGTATAAATTACTCCAAGTCTTTGGTGAAGATACTCAAAGGATTTCCTTGGAAGCAGTTTTGTAAAGATATATGTGACCTATTCTTTTGTTCCCACATATTCAAATCTGATGTTATTTTTTGCAACTTGTTCCCATAGAAAGTGATACTTGATTGGAATGTGCTTCATCTTGGAGTGCATTACTGGATTCTTTGAGATATTGATGGTGCTTTTATTATCAAAATACATTGGAATGGGCTCATCGTATTGAACCTGTATATCTGTTAGAGTTTGTTTCATCCATATAACCTATGTACAACATGTTGTTGTTATAATATACTATGCTTCGACTGTAGACAATCATACTGGTGATTGTTTCTTGCTTAGCCAAGATACCAAACACTCACCCAAGTAGAACGTTGCTCCACTGGTGCTTCATTGGTCAACAATGCAACCTACCCAATCTGCATCTGTGTAGGCAATAAGTGATAGATCCTTTCCTTTTGGATACCATAATACAAATTCTTATGTACCCTTAAGATATATGAAAATCCTCTTCACTACTAGAACATGTGATTCCTTTGGTGCTGCTTGAAATCGTCCCACCTATCCAACTTCTTGAATTACATATGGTCTCGATGTTGTCACATAAAGTAAGCTTCCAATCATTGACTTGTACTGCCTTTGATCTGTAGACTTTGAATAATCATCTTTACTCAACTTGCAACTGGTTTTCATAGGAGTATTAACCAGTTTGCAATCTTCCATTCCAAACCTCTTTACCATTTCTTTGATATACTTAGTTTTTGAAATAAAAATTCCTCGGTTCCTTTGACATATCTAAAGACCCAGAAAGAAGGGTAGTTCTCCAAGTAATGACATTTCAAATTCATTCTACATATCCTTTGCTAATTTATAGTTTAACCTATCATCATCACTTCCAAAAGTAATATCATCAATATAAACTTCAATTAATAAAATACTATCTTGAGTTACCTTAATGTAGATGTTGTTGTCTTCATTTCCTTTTTTGAACCCTACTTGTTGTAGATATCTATCCATTCTAGAGTACCATGCTCTGGGATCCTATTTTAGACCATACAAGGCCTTCTTCAACCTGCACACATAATCTCCATTCTTTGACAATTGAAATCCTTCTGGTTGCTCAATGTAGACTTCTTCTTCAAGTTCCCCATTCAAAAAGGTTGATTTCATGTCCATCTGATACACTTTAATATTCTTGGAGCATGCATAAACTAGGATCAATCTAATTGATTCCATTTTGGCAACTAGAGAAAATGTCCCTTCAAAGTCGATATCTTCAAACTGTGTGTATCCTTTACATACCAACCTAGCTTTGTTCCTGGTAGCTTGTCCATATTCATTTAATTTATTTTTGAAGACCCACTTTGTGCCAATCACATTCTTGTACCTTGGTCTTGGAACCAATTCCCAAGTGTCAATCTTCTCTATTTGATCCAACTCTTCATTCATGGCATTTTTCCAGAATTCATCCTTGATGGCTTCTTCAAAACTGTTTGGTTCAATCAAAGATAAGAGTGTTAGGTGCAGTTGTTCTGGTGAACTAATTCTTCTTCTAGTTTCAATTCCTTCATCTTTGTTATAGATAATCTGATCTGAAGGATAATTCTTTTGTACTCGTTTTCTAGGTGTCTTTGAAGGTACTTGTTGATCTTTCTCTTCTATTTCTATCTGATCTTCTTCATATTCCCCTTCTGATGCTTCTTCATCCTTTGTTTCTTCTTCATAAACCTGTTCCACTGATTCTTTCTCTTCTTCCTTTAATTTCCATTCACTTGTTTCATCAACTGTTACACTGATGCCTTCCACAACTTTGTTTAGCCTTATATTGTAACACTTGTATGCTTTCCTTATACTTGAGTAACCCACAAGTACGCCTTTTCCACATGAGAGTCAAACTTTCTCATTCTTCCATCTTTTATTTTGATGTAGCATTTTCTTTCGAACACTCTGAAGTGATTTACATTTGTTGGTATTCCTTTCCATAGCTCGTAGAGAGTTTTGTCACTGTTGTTTTTGAGAGTTACTATGTTTTGAACATGAATTGTTGTATGCACTGCATGTGTCCAAAAAACATCTATCAACTTAGAATCCATTACCATTGTTCGATCCATTTTCTGTACTGTCATGTTATTTCTTTCAACAACTCCATTTTGTTGAGGTGTCCTAGCAACGAAGAATTTCCTTTTTATTGCATGCTTACTACAAAAATCCATAAATTCCTTTGAAGTAAACTCTCCTCCATTGTATGATTTCAAACATTTGATTTTTGAATACATTTCATTTTCAACCATTTCCTTGTATACCTTGAAGTTTTCAAATGCTTCTGATTTCTTCTTGAGAAAACAAACTGCAGTCATTCTTGTATAATCATCAACCAATAACATAAAGTATTTCTCACCTTTTAAACCCTTTGTTCTAGTTGGTACAACTAGATGAGTATGCACAATTGCTAGTGGTATTGTTTTGGAGTATTCCTTTGATTTGAATCTAGTCTTTGTTTGCTTTCCCTATTGACAATGCTTGCATAATATGTTGGTTGGCTTCGTGATCTGGGGAATTTCTATGACTGCTTCCTTTTTGCTGAATTTGATGAGGTTATCAAAATTTATGTGACATGCTCTTTTGTTCCATAGACAAACTTCATCTTCATTTCCTAGACAAAACTTTTCATTTCCAATTTCACTTAATACATATATGTTGCTTGAAGTTCTTGCAGTTGTTGCAATCAATTTTCCTGATCCTTCTTTTCTTATCTCGCACTTCTGTGAATCGAACGTAATTTTGTGATATTGGTCACACATTTGACTTACACTTAGAATATTATGTTTCATATCTTCCACTAGTAGAAAATTTTCTTCCTTGGTATTCTTATTTCCAATTCTGACTGTGCCCTTTCCAATTATTCTAGTTGAGTCATCATTTCTAAAGGAGATTGATCCATCTCTTTCCTTTCTCAATGTTATAAACATGTCTTCATCACCTGTCATGTGCTTTGAGTAGCCACTGTCAACATACCAACCACGTTTCTTGTGTTTATCTTGTACAACGAGTGTGCATTCTTCATTGTTAAATTGATTTTGCTTTCTTATGCATATTATCTGTTGAGGTTCATGTATGTGACTGTTGTTATTCTATTGTGATTCTCTAGGAGAGACTTTCATTCTACAATCTTTGGCCATGTGTCCAAAGTTGTTGCACTTGTAGCATTCCACTTTAGTGCTCAATGATTCAAACATGTTTTAGATTCTTCTTTGTGTTTCACTAGGCCTTCTTGGATAACAATTTTGTCATGACTTTCAAATTTGTTTCTATTTATGCTATTATCTATGTAATTTACAGCTTTATGTCCAAATTTATTACATGCATAACATAAACCAAAAAATATACCTTCATACCTGGGAGTTGAAGATCTTCTGAAAGGAGTTACTCTTTTGAATCCTTATTCTTCCTAAGTCCTACTTGTTTCTGATTGTCGTTGGTTCTAAAATCTAAATCTTCTAGGTGGAGGAGTGTCCCTGTAATCTTCCCTGTAAAACTTATTGTCTCCTCTAACTGTCTCTGCATAGATTCTTGGTTGTGTTTCTTGATATATAGTTTTGGAGATTGAACCTCTTTATGTCTAATTTTATCCTAGCTCATACGTCTCATGATGCGGCCTCTGACTGTTGTTAATATTATCCAAAACCTTTGACTTGTTCTACATGTTTTTCTGTTGAATTTATTTTCTCAATGTAACAACGTCTGCTTCCAAATTTCCAATGATCATGTCCTTTTCTTCTAACCGTTATTTAAGTGATTCTTCGATTCTTTTGTCTTCTTCAAACTGAATTTTTAGATCAGAAATCATCTGCTCCAATTCTTTAGAGTTGGAATTTTGGGTTTCCTTTATTATTTTTAGTTCTTCCTATAGTGATTTGTTTTTCTACTTTTCCATTTTTATAACATATATGGCACTCAACAATTATTCTATGTAATCAACTTTTGCCTCTTCATATTCTTCTTTTGTGTCTTCTTTATCAGATTTTTCTATTTCCATGAATATAACTCTCTATGTCTCACTTTCACTGACTTCGTCTTCGTCTGATGAGGTACATCCTTCTTTGGTGCATAAAATTTTCTTAAAGACTTTATTTTTTGTTCTTTTTCCTTTATATGTTTGATTTCTATTTGAATAATCTTCTTCATTTATTTT
>ML777895.1:0-26757 GCA_009831015.1 Picea engelmannii | reverse complement strand
ACATACACTGAATCAAAAAGACCATTCATAAGTGCATTTGTGGATTTTGAATGATTTAGACTATGTTTCCTTCCATTGTCATTTGTTGGCGAAACTACTAATTCTTTGTATCCATCTACAATTGATTTCCAAAGCTCAAATCCCTGTACCTATACATATGTTTTCATCCTTCTACTCCAAAATGCATAATTATTTCCATCAAACTATGGTATTCCATTTTTATACATATTGTTTCTCTCCATGATCTACATTTCAGTGGTTAAACTGATTTCTGAAGGAACTTTCTCTCATACCAATTGTTGGATTACTAAGAGGGGGGGGGGTGAATCAATAATAGAGAAATTGAATCATTTTTAACCATATTATGTAAGTGTTGTTTATCTTTATGATCAATGTAACATTATCATCCAATAAGTGTAGAGTAAATAAACCATAAGCAATGAAAAATCACACATATGCACAATACACCAGTGTTTTTACATGGAAACCCAATGCGAGAGAAAACCACATAATTTTTTTTCTTATATGTCTCTAAGAATTACATTCATTGGAAGCACCAACTTCCTTTGTTCTCTAGTTGCAACTGGAAGGAGGCTTCGACCCCCTATATTTTCAGGCTACAAACTGATGGAAGATACAGCTCACCAATTCTCTGGCTACAACCAGAAGGAGGCTACAACCCCATATGTTCTCTGTCTACAACCGGAATGTGGATACAACCACCTGTCCTTGCCCCATCCTGTGCCCTAAAATATAAGTAGATGATGAAACCACTGTCACACTTTCACTGTGAGATATACCACTGTAAACCTGTGCCAATATGTGCCAACAACCTGTAACCAACTTGTGCCACTATCTTGTAGCCAACCTGTACATGTACTCAATCTGTACCAATCAAAACCCAACAGGTACGCAACCTATATGCACTGCATCATGCGTATGTACGTGCTCTTTCTATACTGTAGCCCGTGTATGTACACTGCCTTTATATACTATAGCTTGCATACACCTTCTGAAAACTAGGGTTTTCTCTTTCCTGAAAATCTCTGACCCTTTGTTGCCTATGTCACATCAACCTGCAACATGTCATTGTGTCCATATTGTAGTTGTCCCCTATGCATACATCCTCATACAAATCCCTTAACCAAATGCATCTATATCGCTCCGGCCATGTGCCATACATGTGTGTATAATTATGAACAAGTGTTATAATCCTCACATGAAATAGACATCAAACCCTTTCTAATATACAACCTCTCATTACATCAACCACTTCACAAATATAATATCTCAACGATGTACCACAAAAACCCTTAACCATATGCCAAGAAATACAAGATGTGCCTCAACACTAGCAAGATGTATCAATGATAATTATTTATTATACTAGAATTGTATTTCTATATATTTGACTTATACAGTAAGTCCCATGCAACCAATAATATCTCTAGGGAAAATCCTCAAACCCCCATAACCATTTCTCATGTAGAAAACAAAATCCAACTACACATAAAAATAAGACATACCTTTTGAACATGTAGATAGATCTGTTGTACCTAATCATTGTACACCTTCATGAGATCTTGCTTTTAGACTCTAGAGACATGGCATATCCATCTTCTCAGATTTTTATGGATTTTCCCTCATGTACGCACCCTAATACATTGCCAACCAGCATACACCTAAAAAACTAGGGTTTTTTCAGTATTTTATGTAATTCTGAAACTTTCATCATCGACCCTTTGTGTTATCTTAGACTTGTGCAACTTCAGATGTATCAATGAGTACCTTAAATAAACCTTACACAATAAGAGATATTCAATGTGCTCAAAATGGTGCTAATAGGAGATGTTTTCTCTCTTTACCTCCATGTAGCTTCCTCAAGGGGTTACCTTCTAACAAACTTAACCCAATTTCCTTCTTTTAGGGCTAACCCAATTCTAACAACTTGTCCACTTCTAACCCACTTTGCTACAAATAGTAAATTCTCCACTTCTAGTTGCAACTAACTTATTTTTAATTATTTTATTATTACAACAACGTAACCCATGATTAACTCCTAGTTTCACCCACTTGACCAGTCAACCTTTTTCTAGGAGCTTCTAGAATACTTTGACTTCTTTGACCTTCTAGATAACTCATGAGGGTTCTCCAACTTCTCAAGGCCATAACTCTCTAACCGTGAGGAGTTTTGTGATGTTCCACATATCACTGGAAATGGCATGACATGTACTATTCATATAGAATATTATTACCTGCAAATATATTAATCTTCATACCATTATACATCAATCAAAATGAAGCCCCTTAACCATACTATTGGGGCTACCAGAATTTGATACCCGACTTTCTTCAAGAGTTGACATCAATGGAAACCAACCCAATTAATCAACACTCCTATCACATCTTCCCTCACTCCTCCTTTTGTCCATATACAATATCCAAGGGTGAAAGAAGCAAATACCCGAAGCAAGTTTTGAAATGGGACTTACCGCTAGAAGTATGGGATGTTATTTTATAAGAGTGTTGAATATATATCATATTTCCATCCCAAGTATTTGGATGTTTTTTATTGTAACCCCTTAAAATTTGAACCAATTTTTTGTTGACTACTTTTGGCTTCCCATCTATCTGTAGATGGAATGTTAAATATATTTTCAACTTGGTGTCCATCTTTTCCCAAAGTGTATTCCAAAAGGAACCGAGAAATTTGACATTCCTATCTAATATGATGCTCTATCCCAAAGTGCACCTAGAGGGTCCTAGACTTGTTCAAATAACATGTTTTTTACTTATTTTCCATTGATGGTATTTTTACAAGGCATAAGAATGTTGAACCTATCAAATACCACAAATATATAGTCATGTCCCTTTCTGGTTGTTGGAAAACCACCCACAAAAGCCATGGAAATGTTTTCTTAGGGTCAAATGGGTATAGGTAGCACAAGGTATAAACCTTTATTTCTATTACTAGGCTTGCTAGTACACCAAACTATGTACCCTATAATATATCAAGATACATCTTATTACATTTTGGGGCAGTACACAAACCTTCGTAAGTTGGAAATAGTTTTTCGAACACCAAAATGTCCTGCAACCTTGGAGGTGTCAGCCTCTTTGATAAGCTACAATATTTCACCTTTAGGGACACAAATCTTGTTGATCCTGTAGAACAATTCATTCTAGATATGATAGTCAACCTTACTTTCACTTTATTATACATGAATTTGTCTCTATAACTGCTGAAACACTTATTTAAATTTTAAATTTATCATCTTCTGTGTATGGCTCTTTGTATGCATCATGGGTAAAAGGATCAATGTGCATAAGAGTTCCCAAAGTTGTAATATTGGATGTGGGTGGCCTTGAAAACATGTATTCCAAATTATTAATGCCATCCTTCTTATATTTGATGACTATATGAAACTACTAAAAAATCCCCATCCACTTGGAATGTTTAGTTTGTTGAAGCTTACTTTAGGCCTACAAATACGGCAGTGGCTAGTGATCAATGTAGATAATGCTTTCCTTGCCCATGAAATAGTTTTTCCAATTCTTAACAACTTGAACCAAGGCACAAAGTTCCTTATCATATGTAGGGTAGTTCAAGACTCTCCCATGAAACATTTCATAATGATAGAATAACAATTTACCTTCCTTCATAAAGACTACTCCCATAGAATATCTACTTGCATCCATCTCCAATTCAAAAGGATTATGCAAGTTAGGGAATGCAAGAATTGGTGCTTAAGTGGTATTCCATTTCAACTCATCAAAACACTTATGTTAATTGTTTCCCCACCAAAAACTTTTACCATTGGTTGGTATGGCATGTAGTGGCACAACTACCACTAAAAAGGATGCTTTCAACTTTCATAGGTACTACTATGCCCCAAAAAATCTCTTAACTTTAGTGATATTAGTAGGAACTAGCCACTTGACGATGGCCTCCATATTTGTGAGATATATATTAAGTTCCCCTCCGCCAATCACGTACCCAAAATACACTAATGACTACTGAGAAAAATCACATTTCTTAAGGTTTTCTTGTAGTTGATGCATTTTCAGAGTCTCTAACACCTGCATGAGATGTGATATGTGTTATTCCTAGATAGAGATATAAACCAATATGTCGTACAAATACACTATTACAAATTAACCTAAATAGAGACACAACACATCATTTGTCAAACACATAAATGTAGTTGGTGCATTACATAAACCAAAAGGAATGACCAACCGTTCATACAGACCTTTCCTTGTCTTGAAGGAGGTCTTCCAGGTGTCTTATTCTTTAATGCATGCCTAGTTGTATCGTGATTTTTAGATCCAACTTGGTGAATTACTTGGCATGCTACAAGTAATATAACAAATCATGAATCTTGGGTAGAGGGTATTGATTCTTGAGAGTGATGTTTCTCAAGGCTATATAGTCGATACACATTTTCCAAGTCCCATCCTTCTTGGATTTTATGATGATAGGTGACCCACAAGGTGAGGTGATTGGTTGAATTAATCCCTACTCTAATAGATATTGCAAATATTTCTTCACTTCATATGCTTCTAGAACAGACTATCTATACAACCCAATATTTGTTAATGGGGAGGGGATTCAGACAACAATTGTATCTCATGCTCCACTTCCCTCTTAGGTGGTAACCTTTTAGGATCCTATAGCACTCCTCTATACACCTGCAAAAACTCCTCCAACCGTTGTTTCTTCTCTTTGCTACATACCTCCAAGCACACTCTTACTCTTATTGGTTCCTCTCCTGCATGATTTTCTCTTAAGAAAAAAATTACAAACTTTCTACTAGAACTGAAGATAAAATTCATGCAATACACCCAAATTTGCTAATTTTCCCCCTTAAAATGTAACCATATGTTTTCCCAAGTGTTTCCTAAGGCTAGAAAAACTCCCTTGAAGCCCTCCTTAAATTCTGAAAGCATCAAAGAAGGCTCCAAGTGAAAGATCCAATTCTACTCAAGTCTAGGAACAAAATATTGAAATCATAACAAAAAGGGAGACCTAGTAAAGGAACATATTTTTTCTAAGGATTCAAGTCTTTTAAGCACTTGTAAACAAGTTCATCCTTCAAGGGATAGACTAGAAGACATGCATGGACCAAGCATCAATTAGGTCAAGTCACCATCTCATCCACTCATGTGAGATGGAACACATAGAGGTATAGTCATACTTCTATGAAAGGTGAAATTCTCTTTCTTATGAGGGTTTTGAAGCATAAAAACAAGCATTCTTTAGCCTCTATTCTTCAATGGGTAATTTATAGAGTGGCTTTGTAATGGTCATATATATGTATAAATATACAAAATACTCAAGGATGAGACTCGTAAGCCAAAACCATAGTGTACCCAAGGTTTGGTTATCACAATAAATTTTCCAAGCCAATATACCATGAAGGCCCTTGTTAACTCTAAAATCCAGCATATAAACATTCATGAATTGAAGAGAAAGGGTAGAAATAAATTATTATCATAGAAATACAATTCCTAATTGGAAATCAGAGACCATGGTCAAATCTTGGTTGTATACTATAACTCATCAAACGATGGACCAAAACATAGCATGCATATTCATAACTATTGCACAATCATCCCTATTAATCCCCTTGAGGGAGGGATGATTCACATTACATATCATAACCAACATAGATTACACTATGTAAATTATGGAACATAACCTCCCAGGAGTATAAACCTTCCCTCTAATAAAAATACATTCCAATGAAAATACAATTTCACATACACATTTATAAATATTACGCAAGGGTAATACACCATTGTAATCAAGATGGTAACACTTCAAGGTTGTAGACATAATTTCAAATATACAACAAGCTACCAAATCCATAACTTATTAACCATTCCATGCTAATGACACATCTCATAAATTTCAAGCATGAATTAATAATTCCAAGCTTGTTTGCATACATGATTTCTATGCATATTAGAAGAACTTATCTAAATTTGAGTTTCCCAACAAACCAACTGAGGGTGAGTGATTTTCCACCCAACTATAGGTACAAATGCACTATTTTTTTCCACATCTGGCCACCCCCTAGCCATACCATAATACCACAAGGGTGAATTTAGGCGATTCTTATCAAATATGGACACTTAACAACATATCATTGATCAACTTTCAACATGAAACTATTTTTCCTTAAATAGTATAAGGCTTATGCAATTCCTAGGATCCCTCTGTTGAATTGCACAAAACTTGAGTGAGCCCCTTCACTGATACACAGTTCCCTTGGTGGATCCTCTTCCTTGTGATTGTCCCACACATCCAACTGAGCTCTAAATTGTAGCTCACATTCAATGAATTTTAGGATTTTTTACTAGAAACGACTCTACCTGCCCCCTAGTCCTCTTCCCTAATGAGTTTGCATGCCATTAGACTATTTCTCAGATCACGTGCATTCTTTATTCATTCCCATGACCATCCATTGTCACTCAAACTCATGCACATGTGCATGTCTTCTCATCTCAGCCTTTATAACCCACACATGTGGGTTTTCACCCTATGTATCGAATGAATCCCCCTCCATCCATGCACTCTACCTTCCATCCTTGAGCACAATTTGCCATGGAGAAGTTTTTATAGGGTGATTTGACCATGCCTTTCACAAAAATCATCCTTAAAGCACTCATCCCATTCCTCTTATAATTGTGAAAGTCGGTCCTTCCACCAAGTGCATTCAATGGTTGTCTTGACAAGTCATCAAAGATAAATGGAGGATACTTTATCACAGTAAAATTTGGTATCACAAAATAATTTGACAAGGGTGGCTAGGGATTCTTAGGCATATTGAACCCTGTCATGGCCCCCTCGTTATTCCCCTCTTGTGGTATCATGGTCCCTATAGGTTCTCATGCCTCAGTCAAATACTAGAATTTTCTTGTTAGGTGAAGGATATAATGAGTAAAATGTAATCATTTCCAAGTAATCACGCCATCGAAATTAATTGTTCATGCCAAGATTAAAACAGTAATTATTGTAATTAATTACATATTTAATCGAGGGATCAAAATAGGTGTGTTTCACCCCCTCCCCTTGGAATAACACCATCCTCGATGTTCACATGATCCTCAATGTTCACACCATCCTCGGTGTTCACACTATCCTTGGTGTTCACACCATCTTCAGTGTCCTCTTTATTGCAAAAATACACCATCCCTAGTGTTCTCATTTACTACAACAACATTTTCAATATCCTTCACTCTCTAGGTACACCAACATCACTATCCTCTCCACATCTTGGTTCACCTCCAAACTTTTTTCAAACTAGAATATGTCTACAATGATCATCGAACCATTATGCATATAAAAATCTCTTCCATGCATAAGTAATCCATTTATGTTCATAACTGAGGATAGAGTATACATTTAACACAATACTTATCTTTATGATCATGGATATGAATCCACACGGTTGCCACAGACATAATTCAGCTCATTATTCCCTCAGACATACCCAATGCACTCATAATACTAGCTAGAAAGTTATTTATTCAAACCTCCTCTTCCTTCGAGTCACTCATCGTTCAAACTTAGGCATCCCCTTCTCTACTACATAGTCTTTCAAGTGATCCATCATTTGACAAGTCTTCCTCGAAATAGAAGAGTATTGATACTTGTATATTCTTACAACCAAGGCATCCCCCATCTTGCTCCAACATATAATATCTCATTAAACCAACGACCATGGAATGTTGGGGAAAGGGGTGGAACCTGTAACGAATCATACTGACTATTCTGCAGATAATTTAAGAGGGAATACAAATTTTGAAGACAAAGGTGGTGTCTAAAGAAAATGTTACATCACTTAAGAAAAGAGCATTGTGATCAGAACATCACAGTGCATATTGTACCTTGATATCTCCATATGATATCAACTCGATTGCTTGATGATAAGGACTCATGGAGTTTGCTATTTATAGCCTCAAGATCTAACCATCTTCCATAGAATCAGGAATCTCTTGTCCACATGTAATCATCGGTTGTTAGAGATGATTCCACTAAATCCACATTCTCTAATCAACTCGATCAGGATGTTGACCCAACCGACTATCCGTCCAACTCATAGTCTATTTTTGGTTTGGTTGATCCACTGCTTGACTATCTTTGAATGTTATTCAACTATCTAATCGATAGACATGTCGACTACTTGAATGGTTGATGTAGAGTTGTGGTTGATCCCTTGACAGACTATATCTAGGTATAGGTTGACTGCCCGACCGACTAAATCGAGGAGATGTGTGATGAACCATCAATGCGTGATGTTTCAACATACCCCATAATCACATGTCTATTGATATTCAGGAGGTGAAATTACATGATCATGAAACCCCCCCATAATTTTATCTTCATGAATCCCAAGCATCACAAGCATCTTGATAAATATAGCTTCAGTTAAAGTTTTGGTGAAGATACCAGAAACCTAGTCATTTGTCCTTTAATATTCAAGAGAGACGATATTCTCATGGACTAAATATAGAAAATAGTGAGCATGGAGGTCAAGATGCTTCATCTTACTATGGGAAACAATATTGTCAACAAATCGCATGGTACCTTGTTTATCACAGTAGATTGTATTTGTCTGAACAAGAAATCCAAGTTCTCCTAGAAGTTGGAGGATCTAGACTGCTTCAACACCTACTTGAATGGTGCCACAATATTCTTCTTTTGTAATCGATAAAGAGAATATTGCATGTTCCTTGTATTACCACACCAATGGTCCAATGCTCATATGAAACACATAAACATAAGTGGACTTCAAATCATCATTGTCAGTAGACCAATCAGAGTTGGTGAAGCCGACTAGCGAATGTGAACTTTGACAATACTTGATACCAAAATGAGTGGTACCCCTAATATAGAAGACAAATCATTTGACTACTTTCGAATGGACTTCGTTGGGGTCCTGCATAAACCAAGAAACCACACTAACAAAAAAGGAAATGTTAGGTCAAATATGAGTAAGATAAATAATATTTCCGACCAATTGTTGATAAAGTTTATCATCGAATACAGTTGTTTGAAAAGTTTTGGTAACCTTCACTCCATATTGAAAAGGAGTATCACAAGGCTTACAATCATCCATCTTAAAATGTGTCAAAAAATCCATCACACAGTGGTAAAACTTGAAGACCCAAAAAATAATGCAAAGTACTAAGATTTGTCATTTAAAAGGTGCCAGCAAGTTGTTTTTTCAATCTATGGATGATATCATTATTATTTCTAGTAATGAGAAATTCATCTACATATACACCAACAATCAAAGTGTCTCCATTGGTATGGAGTACGTACAAGCTATGATCAGATTCACACCATTTGAAACCAAGTTGAAGAAATAAATTGTTTTTCTTAGAATAACAAGCTTAGGGAGCTTGCTTCAAACCATAGAAAGACTTCTTTAGTCAATAAACCAAGTTAGAATATGTCACAAAACCAAGTGGTTGTTCCATGAAAATTTCTTCAGATAGATCTCCATGAAGAAAGGCACTATTCACATCTGTTTGATGGATTTTCCATCCAAAGTGAGCAACAAGGGAAAGAATCAATCGAACAGAGTTCATATTTTCAATGGGAGAAAAGGTCTCAATGTAATTGATACCTTCTTTTTGAGAAAACCCCTTCACCACAAGGTGTGATTTGTGTTACTCAACAATACCTTCAGAGGTAAATTTGGTCTTGTAAACCCATTGACACTTCACAATGTTATTTCCTTGCAATCGGTGAACAAAGTCCCAAGAGTGATTCTTCAACAAAGAATCAATTTATGTCTACATATATTTTTCCCATTCAATTTGTCTTTGAGAATCTGAGTAGAAAACATGGTCAACGGTTTCAAGTACACGAGCCATCAAGGTAACGCTAGCATGTTGCTTTTGAATTTGAGTTTGTTGTCAAGAGGAAACATTACTGACATCAGCTCCAACAAATTCAATTATCTTGGCATCCCATCTGGGTAGACAAGAAATAAGTGATATGGTGTTCACTATAATATTTCGATCAAAATTCAAAGGGTTTTCAGTTGGTGTACTAGTCGAAACAGAGGACAACGAACTAGTCGATGTTGAGGTTGACAATCAAGTCAAAATAGGAACAAAGTTTGATTGTCTAGTTGAAGGACTATAATATGGAACAAGAGAACAAATTTCAAAGACAACATCAAAGGGACAACTTTGTAGCAATCTAGAGGAGGAATTCAATAACTTAATGCCAGAAGACTTCTCATCAAACCATAAATTTGTCATTTGACAGGATCAAACAATTGATAGAATTTTGACTCTTCAAATTATCCCATCATGATGCAAGCATGACTCTTTGCATCTAACTTATTTGTGCAATCATAAAAAATATGAGCCCAGGAAACACATACAAACACACAGAAGTGGTCGATTGGAGGCTTCTTTCCACACCATTGTTCAACTAAACTCATGATATGAGATGTGATTGAGAAAATAATTTGCATAATACATGTTGGCCCTTGACCAAGTTTTGGGAGATCCTTGGTCAAGTTGACCTATTTTGGGACTTTGAAAGCCTGTCGAAGATGGAGCGCAAGATGAAGCAGAGATCATGGGATCTCAGCCCCTTTTTGGGTCCTTTTTGGGATTTGGGATTATGTAAAGGATATGGGATGTTGACCCATGGGTTTACCCATGTTTAGGCCTATTTTGTAAAGTATAAATAAGTAGCTAGGTGACATATGTAGTGGGGCCGATAAGCTAAGTGCTAAGTGCAAGTATGGTTTGTAGATGCTTTGTGCATATTGTGAGAAACTCATAGAGCTAAGTGCAAGTGGTTGTAACAAAATATGAAAGGCTTTGTGCTAGACCTATCTCGGGGAAGGAGGATCTGGCGAGGTGAGCGTAGATCTCTTGTCCTATGCAGAGTAGGGTTTTTGTGGCTTTGTGCATGTAGATGACTGATCGAAGATAATAAAGAAGAAGAGTTGGTGGATGTAGCCCAGGGTGGGGGTGAACCACGTGTATGTTGTGTTTCTCTGCTTTGTGTGATGTGTTGGTTTATTTATGTGTTATTTGCTAAGTGCTTGATATAGATAGATAGATAGATTTGTTTATGCTTTGTTCTTATGGTGAATATTGATGCTAGATCTAATATAGGTGAATGTGCTTGGTACTTGAATCTGCTAGATCGGATCCATTTATTGATGCTAAGTGATTAAATACATTAGATTAGGGTGAATGTTGTGATGCTATGTTTTCTTTGCATAGTAGATATTGGTTAAATAATGATGAACTGACGGTGCTAAGTGATCTATTAAGTATTATAATCGCAGATCTGTGTCCCAACTAAGGTTGCAGACACCTGAGTACTGCAACCACCCCTACCTATACCTCGGGTGAGACTTCATCTTCTTCGCAGGTGTTGCCAAAATGGCCAGTAGTTAGGGTTTTGTTGGTGCATTTTTGTAGCATTGAGCCCTAGGTCTTTCCTTGTGACAACAAATAGTTCCATTGTCTGGACCTGAAACTGTGATTGTTGGGAACTGAGGAAGAAGAATATTTGTGCAAAGATCCGACATGAAAACGTGAAAGCTCTGAGCGTAGATCTGTTGCTCTAAGTGCGCAGTACTTTACTTAGTTTGACAAGATCTGTGCCAAGAAAAGAAGTCTGATCTGAAGAAAAGAGGTAAGATCTGAAAGCTTTGTGCTCTGAGAAAGGTAAAAGTGAGAATTTTTTATTAAAAGAGGTAAGATCTGAAAGCTTTGTTCTCTGATAAAGGTAAGAATATGGAAAAGTTCTAGATCTAAAAGCTTTGTGCTATGTAGAAGTAAGATAAGTGGAAATTTTTGTTTCAACAGTATGGATCTAGGTATGTTTGATAGATTTTGTCCTAGCTTAAAAACTAGGGCATTAATAGATGAGAGAAGATTTGATATGAGTAGATATGATAAGAATAGTGAAAAATATGTTATACCTATGCATAAAAAGAATGTTTGGACTAATAAGTGTATGCAGGATCCTAGAAAGAAATGTTTGTAGGTTAGCTACCATGATCCTAGCGCGCAGTACAAGAAAGGTTGGGGATCATTTAAAAGAAAGAGAGGATTAGCCCTCTATTACAGTTGCAGAAGACCGGGACATATTGCTAAGGAATGCCCTGGGAGAAGACCCAGTTGTCTTTGTTGCAAAGATATGGACCATGAAGTATTGGATTGTCCTAGAATTATTGCTAAGGTTGAAAGAATGAATATGAACCAAGAAAACCCTAAGGCAGATCCAGAAACTAAGATTATGACAAAATCCCAGAAAGAAATAGAGAAAGTATTGCTATAGATGAAAGAAACCCTGAATGACCACCGACATGTTAGATTATCAGAGATGTTCAAAGAAAAAGAATGCCTTGAAGCAAGAATAGGAGACTTCGACATTGACTATACTCTGGATGAGGAAACACAGGTCAATATCATGATATAGAGAACTTGGGAAGCTATAGGGAGGCCTAATATGATTCCTTCATTAGGAGGAATAGGACTATTCAAAGGAAAGATGATAAACCTGTGTGGAAATCTCACTCGGATACCTATGAATGCCAATGGAACTTCGACAGAGGAAGATTTTGAGATTATTAAATTTACTGAGGATAATGCTCCATTTACCATGTTACTACGAAAACCTTGGGTCAAAAGAGATCAAGCCAAAAGGAAAGAAGAAGAAGAGGTTTTAGAGTAGAAGAAGCAAGAGTTAAAATAATTCATGACTAGAATGATCGCACACTTGATTGAAGAACAAAAGAACAAATCAAAGCTATTTAACACCAGAGACCCGGATGTCGAAGTTGCAAGAACACTAGAAGACCCATAGAAGATTGAAGTACCTATTCCAAATAAATAAGAAGGATCACCCTCAAATCTTAGGAAAGAATATCAACAGCGCGAAGTAAATAAATGGAAAAAGGCATACCAAGACGAATCTCATGGGGAAGAAGGCTAGAAACCTAAGTAAGAAGAGAGCTAAGATCGACAAGTTGCAGAAGGTTCCAGAGGGAACCTCACAGAAGGAAAATTTGCAAAATTGGAGCTTCACCGGGATATCAGAACAAAAACACATGGCACTTCACCATGGCGAAGAAATATAGTCATTGGGGACATTATAACCGTTAGACCAACGCTCTGAATGGGTAGAAAGGAATTTATGGTCAGACATCTCGCCATCCGACCGTTGCGACCGTGCCATAACGGACAGAACAGAGTTAATGAAGGTTTCTAACCCATTGCAAGAGATCCATTGTCGAGTTACCTATTTATCCCATCACGCCATGCACCGAGAACACTTTTTCGAACCGAGATTTTGAGCCCACAGACTAAGTTTATTTTTCACAGTGATCATCATGCTCTTCCTCTCTATCTCATTACTATGTCTAAGTTACTCCCTGAACCCAAGATTGTTAACCCCAAGTGTGTATGTCGGATGAGTTGAGCGCTGCAAAGAAATTTGTTGAAGAAGTTTTGATCGACCTCATGAATGAAAGAGTCATGTTGATGTCTACAAGTGTACAAGCATCATTGACGAGAGGACTTCCAACCTCTCCATTAACTTCTCGAAGAGCTGAACCATCCTGGCCATCAGATGAAAAGTGAACCAAGCACAGGGATGATCTAGAGAATGCCAAATTGATCCCGACTATATTACCTACCTATATTCCACCTCTGAGCGGTGCAGTAAATCGAGACAGTGTGTCCAGATATTTTGAATACACCTTGGTTACGGTGTACCTCCTGAAGGGGATGCACGCAGTTCGATCAGACCAAGATAAGATTGTAATGTCGAAGTTTAGTGACTTCAACCTTGGAGATCGCAAAGTTTATAACATGCTCGCCCCACATAAGTACCTGACCATAACTAAGGGGAATAATTTGAATATAATCCCCCAGTTGTGGACTATGAACCTCGCACAGTCCACCCTGCTGAATGTCATGAAGATTCCCCACTTTGGTAGACACCAGGAAGTCAATGTCTGTGTCAAGTTGTTGCTTTCTTGTTACCATGGTGACTATTTGTGGCTAAACCACCGTATAATAGTTGATCTAATGCTAATCAATTGGATCATAGGGTTTAGTATGCAAGGACCTGATCCACAAGAGTTTTACCCCAGAAAATCCATGGATCGCGCTCTAGCACAGAAGATAAAGGAAACTTATGGCGATGTCGAGAAGGGAACGTGAGGCTACAAGGTAGCTTCTATCCAAAGTGGTGCAGTGTGCCTCACCTCTCATTTGATTGAAGGGAATTTAGTAAGAAATAACCAACCTGCCCAAGTCACTGATTTTGTAGTCGACCTTGCAGAGAAGTGCGCGAAAGGCCTTCAGATGAACTGGGCGAAGTACCTGGTGAACCAGTTGGAACTCGACTGCAGAGAAGCATAGGACCGAGGATATGAATTTCATTTCAGCTGGCTCTTTATCCTTGTATCTTTTATTTCCTGGGAGATGCCAGAAGGTGTGACCTTCCCAAACATCAAGCCATTTGAACCGTTGGCCGCAAAGTTCAGTACAATGTGGTATTCAAGCGTTATGAATAAACAGTGGCAGTCAAATGATGTTTTTCATACCTACTACAATCAGCTGAAGATAGCCATACAGTCCAAGCCCTGTATGACTCCGAACACTCTACATCGGTTCAGGGCTTTGATGAAGTTCGGCATAGATCGACATTTTATTTACATCACAATGTGCGTCGATGAACACAAGCAACAGCTTCAGTCCTACTATAACCTAATGAAGTAGCACTTGGAGGAGATCACTAAGGACTGGTCGGTGGACCTCCTTATTCCAGCAGACCCTGTGGAGATATCTGACATCGACAGCCGAGAAACAGATAAGGATACACCCAGACCTAGCAGGACAAATAAGACTGAAGAGGTCCAAGAATTAGACAATGCATCCGTGAAGAATGCTTCCATATCACCAAAGTGAGGAGGTGATGGTGAAGAATTGAATGAAAAATAAGTCGAACAGAAGCAAGGAGACAGGGTTGATCCCCTGAAGAAGAGGAAAGGTTTGCCTCCGAAACCTTCCTCCCGAAAGAAATCGAAGGCCACCATGACCAAGATGGAGACTGTCCTCACCTCCGATGACTTCGAATTCCTCATAGCATCCCTGCAAGATGATTCGCTGGAAATAGCAGAGAAACAAGAAGAAAAGCAAGAGGAGATGTATGATCAAATTAAGAATGAACTATGAGGGGTATAGTAGGCCCTACAATCCAATCGCGCAGTCTCCACTACGTCGAGAGAACTAGAATTGGGAGATGATCCAACCCAACTCCACCACCTAGCTGATATAGTCGAAGCTTGCCTTCGATGAGCACAGGAAGAAATAGAGCAAGCCACCTAGGCTTTGACACAAGTACAAGGAGTACTCATAGAGAAACGCAGTGCTATAGAACAGGAAAATCTTTCTCTCCAAGTGAAGTTTGATGAAGAAAAATCACAGCTACATCAAGAAAAGGAACATTTGCTCGCGAAGCAACTCGAAGTAAAAGAAGTAGTCAACAGAGCAATTCGCTCCATGAAAGTCTTATAAATCAAGGCAGAATATCGAGTTACACAGTAGGTGAACCAACTCGCAGAATCCATCCAGCAACTACAGCAATGCATAGCAAATTTGGAGCTATGCATTGTACCTGAGACCCCACAAGATGTAAGAGACCAAAGAGAAGCAACCTCCCAGAGCACAGTTGAAAGGATAAAGGCTACCCTGGAATGTAATAAACTCACTGATCGCAGTGCCCAAACCTATGAACAACTCATGGAGAACCCACAACTGAAGGCATTGGAGTCGCAGCTCCAAGAGGTGAAGTATCAAGCTGAAATGATACAAGCATAGCTAAATCCCCTGTCAGTTGTGGAAAGAATGAAGTTCTCCCAAGAGAAGTGTACTTCCCAGCAGTAGATCCACACTATCCAGAGTAGAGTTATGGAAGTAACTTAGAAACTCCAACCTGTACAAGAAAAGTCCTATCAATTGTTTACAAAGTTAGAAGTCCAAGGAGCAGAGCTAGAGCAGGTTGTCACTACATCTGAACAATGTCTAGAGGGACCTATCAACAATGCAGTCATCCAAGAGTTCGATGAACAGGAGGTCGTTGCACAACAACAATTTGAAGTAGCTTGAGCCAAGATCGAGGCATTCGAAGCAAGACTAGTCAGACAGAGTGACTCGGGACGAGTCACAGGTGAGTGTTGGAGGCATGTTGGCCCTTGACCAAGTTTTGGGAGATCCTTGGTTTTTGGGATGTCAGCCCATGGGTTTACCCATGTTTAGGCCTATTTTGTAAAGTGTAAATAAGTAGCTAGGTGACATAAGTAGCGGGGCTGATAAGCTAAGTGCTAAGTGCAAGTATGGTTTGTAGATTCTCTATGCATATTGTGAGAAACTCAGAGAGCTAAGTGCAAGTGGTTGTAATAGAATATGAAAGTATTTGTGCTAGACCTAGCTCGGGGAAGGAGGATCTGGCGAGGTGCGCACAGATCTCTTGTCCTATGCGGAGTAGGGTTTTTGTGGCTCTATGCATGTAGATGACTAATTGAAGCTAATAAAGAAGAAGAGTTGGTGGACGTAGCCCCAGGGTGGGGGTGAACCACGTATATGTTGTGTTGCTTTGATTTGTGTGATGTGTTGGTGTATATATCTGTTATTTTCTAAGTTCTTGTTATAGATAGATAGATAGATATGTTTATGCTTTGTGTTTATGATGAATCTGGATGCTAGATCTGATATAGTTGAATGTGCTTAGTGCTTGAATCTGCTAGATCGGATCCATTTATTTATACTAAGTGCTTAAATACATTAGATCAGGGTGAATGTTGAGATGCTCTATTTTCTTTGCGGAGTAGATATTGGTTAAATAATGATGAACTGACAGTGCTAAGTGCTTTATTAAGTATTATAATAACATATTTGTGTCCCAGCTAAGGTTGCACACACCTAAGTCTTGCAACCACCCCTTCCTCTACCTCGGGTGAGACTTCAGCTACTTTGTAGGTGTTGCCGAAAGGGTCAGTAGTTAGGGTTTTGTTGGTGCATTGTTGTAGCATTGAACCCTGGGTCTACCCCTGTTCCAACAATACATTGCTTCAACCCATAAGTGAGAAGGAAGATATTTATCCTGTAAAAGACATCTATCCATTTTGACCATCATCTGGTTCTTACATTCTGCAACGCCATTCTACTAAGTTGTCTAAGGAACCGACCATTTCCATTTAATACTATATTGAAAAATGTATTCTTCCAAAGGTCAATTTAGATACTCACCACCACTGTCTCATATCAGGCACTTGATGGGTCAATCAGATTTCTTTTCAGTAAAGGCTCTAAATTCCTTGAAATTTTCAAAGATAAGGTTCTTATTCTTCAAAAAAAATACCCATGTGAAATGACAGAAATCATCAATGAAAGTCAAAATATACCTTGCACCTTCCAGTGAAGATAGATTGATGTAGTTGACATCACTGTGAACTAGTTCTAGTAGTTTTTTTTCTCACCGTGATTTGCTAGAGTCAAAAGGTTCATGATGATACTTCCCAATCACACAACCCTTACAAACTCCTTCAAGGGGAAACACTTTCAGTAAAATAATAACCATGTTCTAAGTTTCTAGTGTCTGTAGACTTCGAAAATTTTGGTATCCAAGTCGTTCATGCCAAATTCAACTTCGTTCATCAATGTGAACAACAAGAGTAAGTGGTTTTTTTTCGGGTCGAGTCATGTCATAGAATTTATATAAATTTTCTATTAGGTAGAGAATCCCTCTGGAAACAATTTGACTTCCCTTTCTTCAAATCATGAATATAGAACTGATCTGTCCAAAATTCCACAATCTTACCTATTTGTGTTAACTGAGCAACAAAAAATAGATTGACACTGAGGATTGGCACATGATAGACGTCGGCAATTTTCCCACGTCGACAGGTATCATCACCGTAACTAAAAACATCTAGATAAAAATCATCAGTAACATAGCTTTTCCTCTCCTTAGATTCATCCAACCACATGAACAAGGAGGCATACTTAGCCATGTGATGAGTGCACCTAGTGTCAACTAGCCATTTTTCTTCATAGAGGGATACAAAAAGGCTTGATAAGTTATGACTTGGAAGGTAAAATTGTCAATGGGTCGTCGTACAAAGGACACATCTCTTTCAAGTCGTTTAACCATCTCCTCTAAATTGTCTCTCTTCTTATAGTATACATTATCCACATGTCTAGTCTTTCCACATTACTCACGTGTCTTCTTCTTTTGACTTCCATGAGGTGCATTTATTTGTCCCTTAGGTTTCTAGTCATAGTATGTAGGTTTCTGTAGCACTCCCGACCCCCTAATCCTCAATTAGGATGGTGGGGTGTCACAATTTCTCCCTTCTTCTACACTTGATGAGTACTTTGGAACATTTGTGTCTATGTGAGGACTTCTCATATTACTACCTAAGCTATGTTTCTTCTTACAAGTTCATTTCTACAAGTTTCTTTTGGAGTCAGTTAAGGTATCCAAGAATCTAAACATCCCAATCAAATGGTCAGTATTCCTCCTTGACCTCAACTACACATCGAATAGCTAATTCAGACTTACTCCCATCGGGGTACTTACTCACAAGAGTCACCAACCTCTTTGAGGGCATCATTCTAACTGATTCCTTAAGGATATAACAAATTTCGGATATCCCAATTCAATGGCTATGATTTCATCGGAGCCTCTACCCAATCGATGGTTACCCTCCTATCATGCCCTGGTCTTACCATCCCTCGCAGGGTCCACTTCAATTCACGATTGAGATTAAGTCTCTCCCATTCCAAACTGACGGTCTACTTTCCTTCTCGGAACGTCTCCTTATCAAAGCATCTATGTTTTGGCTCCATTGACTACTCTAAATCATCCACTCTGAATGCACCCTAACAAATAAAATGGTCCTCGATCATTTGATCCAGTGGATGAAGTGTGCCTCAGAGGTTCCAACTGATGACTAGGTAAGGTAGAAGAACTCTCCTCCTAGGGAAGTTCCCATGTTATCTGACGATTGTGATTCCACAAGCATTTTCTGCGAGATCTATAGTCTTCAGAATTATTGTTGTTGGATTCCATCTTCTAATATTCCTTTTAGATCCCCAACTAACCTTACTCCAATAGACTATCATATGGATCCAATGATCCAAAATCCACCATATCCATACTTTGATGGATCAACAAATCTTGTTAACTCGGGATTTCCCTCGTCGAGGTCATGTTACGATCTAGCCCTTGATTTCTCCTATGGTTACCCCATATGATCAATGGTATATATCTACTCACCATGAAGATCCATTGGATGCGATTCATGCCAACTGAAATTGAGTTTTCTTCACGAAAAATAGTTTGATTCTAGACTTAAACATTCATGAATTTCTTCAAGGATTTTCACCAAATCTCTAAGGGTCAGAAAATAACTCTAATCCCATCATAGGCATCTCAATTTTATGAGAAGGGGAGATCTTTCATATCTTGCAAGATTTCCACACAAAGATTGAAACTACCTTAGAACTCAAGGTCCTCCTTTTTTCACAGGAATCTCTACGGTCAATAAGAAATCCACATCACTATTTAAACAATGTTTTTGTCCATGTCTTGCAAGATTTCCTCTAAATCTATAAGGTCCATAAAGATACAAAATTTGCATGCTTAATCATTTTCACAATTTAACAAGTAACCATGGAAACATCGCTCCATCCCATTTATTCATAGGTTGCATTTATCAATTAAAAGCATTTACAATTCCAATGGAATCATAAAATTTCATACACCTATGATTCATGCATAAATTAAATGAGTCAAGTTATACATTTATCTGATTAAGAAAAATTTCCAATACCAACTGACTAAGAGAGGACTTCTTTCCTCCCAAACTTAGGCCACACTACAGAGTGCCTTCCTATAGTATTTCACCCCCATGCCAAGCCATGATACTACAAGGGGAAATTATTTAGTTGGATTCCTAACTTGAGATGATCTGGGAAAGTTTCTCTCCTTCCCCCCTTTACAAAACCATAAGTTTCCTCCTTCCCACTGAGCTCAAGAACTCTATAGGTTTATCAGGTGGTTTCTCCATTGGATTTCCTCTACATAAGGGAGCTCCTTCTCTGCTAAATAGTCCCTCGGTTACCTCCCCTTACCAGTTTCATTTTATGTCTAGTAATCACAAAGTTTTAGTCCTTCTTGTTCCAGTATGGATTTGGGTCTACTCTGTTCCAAGTGATCACTCTCAAATTGGACAAGTTTCCTATTTTCCTCAAGGAAACCTCTAACTCTTATAAATATACACTCTAATACTCCTCTATTATTAGAAATTGTTCTCCATGAGTCTTCTACTCACGAATCTGATTAAGATTTTTCTTTTTCTCATTCACCCCATGTTCGTGTTTATTTCCTCGGTCTCCAATGTTCCACTTTGCTTGTTGAGCGTCCGGTTGGACATCTTATTTTTTTCTCTGTGTCTTTGGTGATGTTTTTCCACCTTTGGTTTCTTCCTCCACCGATCTCCTTGGGATTTCTGTGACCTTCCTACATATGCAACCTGTAGTCCGCAATTTCCATTCTGAAGGGGAAACTTTGATGTCCTTTTGTCATTCATTTAATTGGCCCTTTTCTTCTCCAAAATACCAATCTTTCAATGACCATTAACTTCCTCAACAACTTCTTTGTCCTTCCATAACTGGTCACATGGCTTATTCAGATTGGGTACATTGGAAGGTATGAGTTTATGCTTAACACGAATAAAATAGCTTGTTGAACAAGCTTCTCGTTTTCTTCACAAAAAAAACTCAAATCCCCATTCCATGCTACTTCATCAATACCTACTTCATCAATTCCCACTTGTTTTTCATGGCCATTACTTTCAATTTTTTTCCCTCTCAGTCATCGTTTTTGGTGTTTTTATAAAATCAAAACATAATTACATGATTCATAAACATACTTATATGAAGTTTTATCATAATTATAATCTTGGGGAAAATAGGGTGTTACAGTTTATGTGCAAAGGCATCAAACTGTACTCTATCCATTGGATCCAACTTGTTCTTTCCCTTGAGAAAGCGAGCTTAATGTTTACAAACAAGCTTTACTTCTTCAAGCATTTTGTGTTGATCAGTAACCGAAAGGCCACAAAAATATTCAAAGGTGTAATCCTTGCAATATTTCTTTCATGCTTTCCATTTGGTGTGGAAATTTGACACGAACATGTCGAATCATGTTCTCAAATTCATCAGGACTAACTCGATGCATTATCCATCCTTATTTTGATAATTATTTTCACATTCGCCCAATTTCAACTAGATTTCTTTGACACACACCAAATAGTCCTCTATTCTATCAAAAGAATGAGGATTGAGAGAGATAAAGTCTTTCTCCAACTGCATGATGTGGATCTCATTGACTCGATCGAGCAACGACTTCATCTTCTTCCAGACTTGATGAGGGTAGTCAATTCCACTGAGGTGAAACCAAATATCTCGTCAGATATAGGTCGTGATTACCCTCATAGCCTCATCCTTATTTCCATCAACAATGAACTTTTCATGTTCTTCTGTTGGATCTGGAATCAAAATATTTGTATACTTCCACAATCCTTTACTCTTCAGTATAGTTTTCATGTCTGGTTCCCCTACTACATAATTCTATTCGTTCAGAACAACAAGATCAATATTGAAAGCATCTTCAATATCTAGACAGAAATATATATTTCAAAAGGTTCCAATCAACAAGCCATAGGCCCAAAGTCAATCACTCAACAAATATGAATCAACAAGGTTCACGAATAACATGTCGAGGTCTTAAACCATCGAATATGATAACATGCTGGGTAAATGGGTCGAACCTATAATGAAACATACAGACTATTTTGCAGATAATTGAAGAGGGAATAAAAATTTCAAAGACATAGGTGGTTCCTAAAGACACTATTACAACACTTAAGAAAAGTGCACTGTGATCATAACATCATAGTGCACTCTATATAATATCAACTCAATAAATTGATGATAATGACCAATGGAGTCTGTTATTTATAGCCTATGGATCTAACCAAATTCCATAGAATCAAAAAGATCTTGTCCACATGTAACCATTGGTTGTTAGAGTTGACTTTGCCAAATCTGTGCTATCTAGTTGGCTCAACAAGGATTCTCGGCCCGACTAACTATATTTCCAACTCATAGTCGATTATTGGGTTGGTCGATCCACTGCCCAACTATCTTTGATTTCTGGTTGACTATCTGACAGAAAAGAATGTCCACTACTCAACCAACTAATGTAGAGTTATATTCAATCACTCAACTAATTGTATCCAGATATAGGTCGAATGCTCGACTGACTGAATCCAAAAGATGTGTGATGAACCATCAATGTTTTATGTTCTAGCATGCCATACCATTGGGTTCCCGTGTCCTACCAATAGCCTCTTCTCCATGCTTTCGAACTCAGTAGCCATCACCTATCCTTCTCGGATAGATCCATCATCTCATGTGTATCAAGTACATAATGTTACTGTGAGATATCATTATAGTGATTTCAACCATAACCCCTTTTAAATATGTTTTCCCATGGATTCAAGCTTCACTTGTTAATTTCAAATCTGATTCATAAGGGAAATCAGATTTCATAAGTATGAGGTTCTTCCCCATAGCATTCATCTCTCTCCTCAATAGATATCATTCATTCTTCATTATGGACTTACACTTATTACCATATCCAAGACCATTCTATCTGCAACCTAAAATTTCAAGTCAACCAAACAATTGTGAGTACTTACGCGTAAAATATTTTCCTACAATGTATCTAGTCTCTCAGTCAATTGTCAACTATTAGTACTTCATACATATGATCTTTGCATTGCATTATTTCCATTATTTTACACAAAACCTCATATCTCCGCCTATCATCAATTCCATCACTTTCCACTAACAGTCACGGAAAATAGAATGAAATGATCATTCATTATGTGTGCATTACTAGCACACTCATCATTTCATAATGTAATCCAATGTTCAAGCCATAACTATTGTGCCAATTCTCATGTCCACATGCAAAAAAATGCATCTTGCATTAATCTCCAAGATGCCACATAACCATGCATTCCCTCAATGAATCTAACAGATACACTACATGATTCATAACATCATGATTTTATAAGCAAAGGTACAAAATATACTTGAAGGAATTCTTACCCATTTCCCTTCAATTTACCTATTATTTTGGCATGACCATTTTCATATCTGCATAGATGTTGTCATCATTCTTAATTTTACCTATCTAGTTGACACTTCTTGGGAACTCACATGATCCCTTCATCAAATTTTCAACAAGCATCCTCTCATCTTTGTCCTCTACACGAGGTTGTCCACTGCAGGTAACTACATTATCAACAACTCAAATCTTCCTACAATAGTAACCATGAAAATCATGTCAGCTATCATGCTAGTCGTAATGTATGTGCCACAACACTTTTTAAATAAACAAAAATTGTCAGATATGCCCCAACATACCTATATGCACTCTTCCATTTCATTTCTTAATGTGTTTGTTAGTGTAAATGAATTCCAACTATTTTATTCGTTGTAAATCACCATCATTCCCATGCTTAACATATTTCCACATATCAGATTTCTCATTCTAGAGAAATATAACAAATAGAAAATGAGGATTTAAAGGATTATCCCTTCCAATTCCTCTACATGTCTTGGGTTTCAAATCTAGATGATCTATTTCATGATATTTATTTTCTCTCATACATTATATTCAAGTCCACCTTAACATTTCCTTAACTAGATCTACCCTACTTGATGCAATTTGGATTTAACTTAGCAAGGGTAGTTCTACTAGTTCATTTCAGAGTTTCAATATATCAAACATATGCATTAAGATTTATTAATAGGATCACCAAATTTATCAAATTAACAAAAGTAATCCAAGGGAACCCTCCCCCTTTCATTTATTTTCGCAAATTGTTTCAACTGATGTTGTAAAGATGAAACACAATTCCACTTGATAACATTCTAAGACATACATGGTCTTCAACTACATATTTTCATCACTTCATCATATTTTGCAACTCTATTCTCCCAACAAAGTCTTCCCATAGTCCACCCACATGTGACTACTTTAGTATGCAACTTCTTTGTTGCAATGTGTCTAATCCAAAAAGACCAGGACAATTGACTCTTAATTGGACAACACTTTCTCCACTCCTATCTCATTACTTGCATTTCAAGTCATTTCCCATGTAGTTTTATTACTTAGCAAGGTCACAATTCTCATTAGTTTTCATAACCGTATCAAATAATTTACAATATCTATCATAGCTTCAATAACAATCTCAAATCATAAGTATGATGAGCTATCTTCATTTCACGACAATACATCACATTACTTGTTAGTGTTCTTTTACTACTACTAGATGAGTATCATCATTCAAGGTCATTTTTGTGCAAGGTTTGCACCTTATCAATATGCACTAACACATATCAGTCCCCTACCTCAAGGTAGGACCATTCAACATTGGCATCCAAGGACTACACTAGAAATTAGATAATGTCAGGCTTTCCAATGATTTGACAACAATTTGTATAGCCTAAACATAGACTCAAAATTAGTTTGTATTTTGAAGTATTTCACCATTAATCCGATGGTAATTATCATATGAATACTCATAAGTATGATTCTTTCTCTCACGGGGTAACTATTGACAATAGAAAACATGTCTTATTTCAGTTCATACATAACATTCCTACTCACTTTTTACGTGAGCACTTCATAGAAACTATTTCTAAGGAGTGTCTTACAACCCACTCAAAGAACCTTTCCAAGTTAAGTACATCCTTCGAAGTAAGATAATTTTTCAACATTAGCATTACCCAAAATACATCAACTACTATTTATTTCATAGTCGACCTCTCGTAAGAATCCACATCCAGGCCCATGCATTCACACCACACATCTTAAAAATGCAACCAATTCTTCCAATTCTGCCTTCAATCGTATATGTGTGTGCATGTGCATCACCTACACACTTTCCTCCATTCTTAATGCATTCCATTCAGGATTAGGATCAACCTATTTCTCAGGATTTCACACTCCTTCACATAACAAACTTTTAGGTATATAATCCCCAAGGTGGCTCTCCTTTCAAGAGATAACTCTTGCATACTTTCTCTATAAGCATATCTTGCAACATGACTCCCAATCAAAGTCAATCAGGCAGTGTTATCACTACCCACGACATAGCAAGAAATTTTTATGTCTTGCTCCACAATTGAAATTCTTTCATGCATTCATATCCATAGACATGCACTCTAATCAATAGGCACCTACATTTATTCTCTGGATTGACAAATTTACTCAACAATATTATAATCATAAGAACCTCCTTCTTCTGATCCATTCATGACCCTTTCCAAGTGTTACAACTGATTAGTCTCATTAGTTATGCAGTGTGCCATCCAAGATTACTCTTTCCCAACAATCATCTACTTCCTCATGGGTGAAGTGTGTTTTAATATTAATGGAAAACCATCCTAAGGGTAATATATGGCACCCTCAAGCACCTACCTTAAAACCACATATAGAACAAGGACAAGTCTTATTTCCTACTCAATAAGGTCCTTATCCTTCTAGGTTTCTAGTCCATTCAACATCAATCACTCAAGTTCTATACTTCAAGAAGCTTCACATAAGCTCACAACATCAAGGGGATGTTCGTCATGAACATGCCATTCAATCATGGATGTAGTCTTTACCTTGTCAAAGATTTAAAATATGGTCATGGCCATATTACTCTCACTTAGATAGACAATCCTCTAATTTTCTTCCATCACAAGACAGATGCATTAATCGTCACACATTTTAAATTACAAATCAATACATTAAGAACAATGAACTTGATCATACATGCTCTAAATTTTACTAATGCAACAAGTGTAATCACCAAAGACTCTGCCAAACCATACTTTCAGGAAATATGAAAATTTTAGGATACCGAATCCATCCATCACTTGAACTTATACAACTTCTAGCATTTCATTTTTCTCTCTATCTATGACTCATGCATCTTCAAAAACTCTAACGACTCTGAATTTGGGTCTATCTCTGGCCCATCCAAGCCTCATGTTTGAAATCTACTATGATACCATGTGTAACATACCCAACTTCCTAAGTAGCATTAAAGAGGTGAGGTAATAATTTTTTTTCCTTTTAAACATAGTTCCAAAGTCATTCCTAAGCTTATGAAGACATTCTTCCCATTGAGAGATTTTTGACAAGTGTACTCTTGCTCAATCCTAAGCTTCGAGCACAAAGTTATATCTCTTTAAAGTTTCTTAAGGAATTTCTCTTTCTTTCCATGTCATCATTTGTACAAATCCACATGTGCTAAGTGACATGGAATATTACTATCATACATCAACAGGTGACAAAGTGAATTGAAGAAGGAAGTACATGTAGGTCCTGAAGATAATTAAAGAAAATAATTACAAAATAAGAAAGTGTCAGGTCGGCCCTAAGGTTAAAAGGAAGTGACATAAATGGTATAAATAAACATCATTATACATTCATTTGATACAAGTGGAATTTCAGAGGAAATCAGAAGTAAAGAAGGCCGGATTTCAAGGGAGGATGAAGTCTTTTGGTGATGTGTTCTAAGGTATGTTATTTTAAGGTCATCTTACCAATTTTGATAT
>ML777894.1:701115-724904 GCA_009831015.1 Picea engelmannii | reverse complement strand
TTTCTATGCAGGTTGCTATCAGATGTTTGTTATGAAGACTGTATGACAGTAGATGAAGACTATTGTGGTGGATATGTTCCACTATTCGTGACTATACATTGTTGATCAAGTACTTGTGTGTTACTTGGTGTGGTAGTGAACCACTGGATTGTAGTTATGTACTACTATGGATAGACACAATTGTGTTCTATTTTTATTCTAATTGCCTTGAAGATTATCAACAGTTTATTGGAGATCATCATCATCCAGAAGAATGATGAACAGAGATTTTCCAGACGGAAAACGATTCAGAGCATTTACTCTTCTAGATTATAAGAATGGCTCTTGTATCACTCTATGGTGGGAGTGACTTATCCAGCATCATGTCTAATTACTCAGATGAAGTATGGTTTTGAGAGATGATGTAGTTGATGGTGATGGTGATGTTCATGATCTAGTCATGAGATAGTCCACACGACTATATTGATGTTATGGGTAAATGGTATGTTTTTGTGCTCAAGACCATTACCTGTAATACCTCCCTAGCTAGGAGGGAGTTTTAATATTATGGTAGCTGCAGGAGGTATTTACCTCCACGTGTAAACCTGACAAGAATAGAAGACTCCGAAAAGCAAGAGAAAACCCTAATGAGTTGGCTAATAACTATAGAAGTCTTGTCGGCTCAAGAAGATAATTTATATTAGGTTATTAGCCTCCAAGAGAAGAAGTCAGCCAGAAATAATAATAATATACTGAATAGACACATATCCAGAAGGAGAAGTTGGCCCCAGCAAATCTGGCAGAACCAGTATAAATACAGGGCGCCAGTTCTCATTTGACACATCTCATAATTGCAGAGAGCAACTGGTGCGCACTGCAATTCCTAGTTTGGTGCGCACGTGTGGAGGAGAGCTGCAGGTGCAGCTGCTACAGCAACCAGTTTCAGTGTTGGCTTGGACTATCTCTTGGCTAGGGTTTGGACTATTTGATTAGCTATTGTTGGTGTGCTATCCTTGGAGGAAGATGCACTACACCTTGTTTGGCTATCTAGCATAGGGTTTGCTTTTGGAGTAATTCTCAGTCAAGGTTAAGATGACCGGAGGGTGGCTTCGGCCTAAAACAAGCACACAATCTTCTATATTCTAACAAGATGCACAAGCAAACTCTGCTCATACTAAGAAAGTCATTTTAAAAAATGATTAGATTCCTATGTTTCCACACCTCCCAACAAATAATGTAGGGGATTTCTTCCCTATTGTCCTTTTTCAAAATCCAATTTTTAAAGCAGTCCTCCATCTCTCCGCCTTCCCATTCATTGTGAGTGTTTAATTCCTTTGTAACTGCGATCCAAATGGATTTAATAAAGTTGCATTCAATAAAAAGATGACTTATCGTTTCCTCAAATATCCCACACAGAACACACTTACTTGGACCATTGAAATCTCTTTTCTTCAGAATTTCCCACATGAGTATCTTTTGTTCTAACAATAACCAGATAAACAATTGAATTTTTAAGGGTAACTGTCAGTTCCAAAGTTTTGTGTACCAAAACTTTGTTTCTTCAACCCTCTCCTCCACCTGAAGTGCCTTATAAGCATGTTTTGCACTTACATGTTCCAGTTTTGTATCCCGAGACCATACCAAAGCATCTTTTTCTTCATTCAAATATATTCTCGCTCCCCTTAACTCCTTTGTATAATTAATCCATTTTAGTTTTATATCACCTTCCAGTCCCAGAATTTCAGTCTGTTTCCAACTATTATGAGCGATGTCTTCCACATAACCCTCTCCATCCTGTGCCAAGTAAGTTATACCTTGTTCCTTCAAGGCCAATGTAAGATTAGTTGAAGGTTTGTAAAAATTATGATAGCGCACAATAGGATCTACTCCTAATCGAACTGTCTTATCATTTCCAATCTTCCAAGCCAGCCAATCAAAGATAACAGGTAAGGAAAGTGTTAGAGCTCTCCAGAATTTTGAGGATCCAGTACTAGAAATTTTTTCCAGTCTAAATCATTCTTCCACGATCTTCTTTTGGAGGTATTTTTTAATAATAACCGCATGCCACAGACCTGGCATCATCAGACATCGCCATAGACTCCTTGCTGCCAATGCTTTGCCAAATGTAAAGATATTTTTTATGCCCCAACCACCATTCTTTTTTGGTTTTGAAAGCCTTTTCCAGCTAACCAAATGCATACCTTCCTTATCTTTTTTACCTGTCCACAGAAAGCTAAACATCCTTTGTCTTATTCTTTTCAAAATACTTTTTGGTATCTTGGCCAATGATAACCAATTTACAGAGATACTTTCCAGCACTGCCTTCACTAAAGTGACCCTTCCACCTAAGAAGAGCCACCTATGTGTCCAGTGTACCATTCTTTTCTCAAATTTCTTCTCTAGCCACACCCAATCAGCACGACTATAACAATTTGGTTTTATGTGGAATCCCAAATACTTAAACCCTTCATCAACAAATCTTACTTCAAATGGTAACAACTCTTTCAACCAATCAAGTTGTTCGACTTCCCATCCTGCTTCTAGAAAGATCGATTTCTGAATACTGAATGCCATGCCCATGGCCTTACAGAATATATCCAAAACCTTTTTGTAAGTTTCCCATTCAGACTTGCTACCAATCCCAAACAAAACAACATCATCCACAAATAAAAGGTGTGTTATTCTAATACCTTTGGCTACTAGAATACCTGCAATGTTCTTTGCATCAACCTACTCAAGTAAAAGTCTACTTAATCCTTCCACAATAAAAAGAAATAATAAAGGTGATAACGGGCAGCCTTGTCTTAGGCCCCTGGAACTCTTGAAGAAATTTGTTGGTTTACCATTGATCAAAACCGCGTAGTTTACAGAAGTAACGCACCCCATAATCCAGTCTATTGCCTCCAGGCTTAGACCAATTTGTAATAAAACCAGCCTGAGAAAGCCCCAGTCTACTCTGTCATTTGCCTTTATTAAATCCAGTTTTAGTACCAGTGCTTTAATATTTTTAACCTTTATGTTGTGCAAAGCCTCTTGTACAACTCCAACTGCATTTGTGATTTGTCTGCCCTCTAGAAACCCAAATTGTTCCTTTGAAATACCCACAGAAAGTGAAGTTTTGATTCTAACTGGTATGATCTTCGTTATAATCTTATAAAGCAAATTACAAAGTGCAATTGGTCTAAACCCTCCAAAGGAGTCAAGTTTATCACTCCTAGGGATAAGCACTACAAAGGTAGCATTTAAAGCCCTTGACACCCTACCCTTCCTCTTGGATTCTTCCACCAATCCTAAGATGTCTTCACCCAAAAGATAAAAAAAAGCCAGGAAGAACTCCACCATCCAACCATCAGGTCTTGGGATTTTTTGAATCCTTAAAACCTTTTAAAGTAGTTAGTATTTCTGCAAGAGTAATTGGCTCAGCTACTTTTAACCCTTCTTCTAAAGAGAATATCCTTGGGTAATTCTTTAATACTGCAAGTTGATAAGAAATTGCAATATTATCATGTGCCTTGAATACTTTCTCGAAGTAAGAGATCGCTTCCTTTTGTGAATCTATAGTCTTTTTAATAACATAACCATCCTCTTTTGTAATATCCCAGATAGTATTATTCAACTTTCAAGAATTTGCGTAGGCATAAAAAAACTTTGTGTTCCTATCACCTGTTGCCAGCCATCTCACCCTGCTTTTTTGCCTCCAGGTCACCTCTTCCCGCTTTAACAAAAATAATTTTATGTTTTCCTTATCTTCTATTGTGGCCTTTAAATCCTCATGAACACTTCCCCAAGGGAAATCTGAATAAAAATCATCCTGGTCAATTTCTAGCTGATTGAGTTCAGCCTTTGCTTCAACCTTTTTCCTCCTTTCCCAATGGGACACTAAAGACTTTAATAATTTAAGTTTTTTCACCAAAGAATCCATATGATTTAGTGATTCTGCTCCCAAAAGATCATTCCACTTCGATTTTACTAAATCCACAAACTCCGAATCCTCAAGCCATATAGAGTTGAATTTAAAGGGATAGTTGGCAATTTTTGTATCTTGTTCTAGATGAAGGATCATTGGCATGTGGTTCGAGATCTTGTGATTACAAACCAAAGATCTGAATCTTAGCCCAGTAGATATCATCCTCTCATCCAATAAGAACCTATCTAATCTCTTAGCAATGGAATCCTCACCACATCTACCATTTCTCCAGGTAGGAAGTAATTTTATAGGCTCCATATCGACCATCCCCCCCTCTTGAATCAACCGACTGAAATAGAATTGGAGAGGATCCGATCTCACACTATCGTCCCATACCTCCCTACTTGAGGTGGTGAAGTTTAAATCACCCCCTATAATAAGATTGGGTTCATTAAATAAACCCTCGTCCTTTAGAGACTCCCAAAAAGTGTCTCTATCAGTACAGGGCCCATAACAATTCAACAACTTCAAACTATTAATGACTGTAACTTCTTTTACTGATCCTTCCAGCAAAATACCTACAGGGGTTAAGAAAGCATTAAAATCAGCTACACGTGGGTTCTATGTTGATAATAATCCTCCTGACTACCCAATAGAGTCCACCCCGCACAAACACCAATTTGGTAATAAATTTGTAAATAACACCCTTGCTTTTGCCTCGCTCACCATAGTTTCCTAGATAAACAGAATATCAGGTTTAACCTTGTCAAGAAATCATTTAAGGGATAATTTATTTGTAAGTCCCCCCACCCCCCTAGTATTTAAAGTCGCTAGGATCATCTTTTAACCCTCGCCAGGGCTTTCTACGCTCTAAGTGCCCGTGGTCCTTTAGTAAACAGTACTTTCTTCACACCTATGCTTTCCTTATCCATCTTAAGTTTTCTAGCACGCCTAGTTTTTAATGGCGAAAAATCATTTTTCAGCCCTCCGAAAACTGCCTCTTTTAGTAAAGTATCCTTACCCCCTGCAATACTAGGAAGAACCCCCTTAGAGCCCTCTACCTTCTCACTCGAACCATCTGTCTTTAAAAGGGGTGCCCCCCCTTCAAAGATCTGCAATGGTTTCTGATTGAGGACCTCCCTATAGGAAGGAATATAGTTCTTAAGGGCATCCTCTACTTCCTCCAATATAATCGGATTCGTATCCGACTCCTCACTTATGTTCATCCCACAGTCACCCGTGTTACACCCAAACATCATGTGTATTGGTTTGAAAGCCCCCCCTTCTTCCAATTCATCCAGGATCCTTGCCTCCATCGCAAATCCTCCTTGTCAGTTC
Source organism: Picea engelmannii (assembly GCA_009831015.1). NCBI lineage: Eukaryota > Viridiplantae > Streptophyta > Pinopsida > Pinales > Pinaceae > Picea > Picea engelmannii. Next base: position 719,680 of record ML777894.1, on the reverse strand, counting down.
CAAAAGTTATGCCCCCCCGACCCACATCCAACCTGTGAACTCGGTGGACATGTGCGATTTACAGAATTACTTCCCCCTTCCCTCCCCTCCTCCTTCTCTGAAGCTAGTATTGAATCCCCCCTCATCCCCTTTAACTCACACGCTAGACAACCTAGCACGTATGGAGCAGCACTCGCACAGGTGTTTATTGGAAGCTCACCCTGAGTTGTCCCCATTTCCACCCCTCCCAGAGCATAACGTCTCTTCTACAAACTCCACAGACCCCTCCCTACTAACATCCCTATTGCCCCCTTCCAAATCTGGAATTGGAATCTCACAAACAGTTCCCCTTATCCCCCTCAAGCAATTACAATCATATCCCTCACCCCCTCCAGATAATCCATTATTTAAATCAACAGAAATAAAGGATTTATTAAATGGGATTAATGTAGAGTTCTTACCACTACTATAATCCTTGTCCACAACCAATCTAACCAAATCTTTAGAATTGGTGTTAATCAAAGGCTTTTGTGGCTATGAATTGTCCACTTCAACTACTCCATCAATTCGTGAACTTGCTCGAATACAACGGTGTCGCAGATGACCGATTTCTTTACATTTCGAGCATCTGAAGGGAACGTCGGCATAATCCAATCTCTGCTTGAAAGTTTTGTTGTGCCATATTACTTCAATTTGATCAGGTAACCCATCATTGAGATCCACTTCCACAAGAATGCGCCCCATCCTCCTGTCAGATCCAGTCAACTGTATCAGATCAATGTGCATAAACTTCTCAATGGGTGTCCCCGATCACTGTAAAAGCTTTGATATTCCAAAATACCAAAGGACACTCAGGCAATAGTACCCACAGATGTTGAAATCTCATAGACTCCTTTACTGGGTTAAAGGCTATGTGCCACCTTTTTAGCATGAAGCTTTCTGACTTGACCACCCACACCCTGTTTAATACATGTTCTACATCCTCAGTTGTCTGGAACAAGAAACAAAACCAACCCTTAACAAGAACCAATATTTATGCTTTATATCCCACCACCGTGCCCTAGGTGGTCTCTGCCCACTCGTCAATATCCCTGGCCGCAATTGCGCCATAACCAAATTTTCCTACCATGCCCATCTCCAAAAACCTCTCCACTGGCTTCATCCCAATATCTTGGCCTAGGGTTACCGAGGTCTGTCGCTTCCTTACTTTCCAAGCTTTACCACTAGTGTGATTTAATTATGTATCAATGTTAATTATGTTCTCCACACAGTAAAGTGTGCCATCCTCCTTACCCGCAGTACCCACTGTGACATTTTCTTTTGATGGCTTAAACACTAGTCCCTCCCTTTCAGCCTTCCGTCCACATGGGATCCCAATCAGTGACTTAGCCTGCACTCCGTTAAAAAATTCAACCTCCCAGTCTCCCTTTGACGTCGAGTGCAAGAGTTCAAGCCTCTGCTCAGTCAGCTCCTCCTTCCCTAACCGTCATTCACACTCAACCTTTCCACTTGGTTCGTGATCGCTAAGCCCTCGACGACGTTCCGCTTCTCAAGAGAATATCTCGTCAATGACACCCAAAAAGTTTGAAACGCACGGCTTTCACCACATCTCACCATCTGCCCCTAGATCGAATCGAGAGCCCACCTCTCCTCCCACTAAGTTTATCTTGTCATCAACCTTCAATAATGAATGCTAGTAAACCTTTAAGTCTAATATGTACGCCTCATATGATTTAAAGATACCCCCCTGACTCCACTAGAGGTCATCCTCCATCTCTCCGTGTAGAATCCAACACCTGACATTTGGAGCCCTAGACTCTAAGCAGTCTACACCTTAGACCGCAGTCTCTTTCCACCTACCTACCCCACTAGATGTCGCCATGAGACACCTCCTCCATCTAAATCACCCTATCCAGACCCCACCCCTCTGGTTCCCCACTAGAGTTGTTTATAACGACCTCTTAAAAATGTTTTTAAAACTATTTTAATAGAGTTGTTTATAACGGCCTCTTAAAAATGTTTTAAAAAATATTTTAATATAGATAGTAAAAAAAAACTAAAATCATTATAAAATTCTTAATTTTTTTTTTTATTTTATAATTATTAACTTTTATGGTTATTAAAATAATTAAATTTTTTTATCTCTATCATACTAAGAGCTAACATTTCTCCTTGCAAGTCGAATGTTGTGGTTTGGTCCTATATGTGGGATAGGAACTGGTTTAGGGTTTAGGGTTCTTTAGCCGCACTGCACCGCATTGCCACAACGCTTGCCCCGTTGGGGCTCATGTCTCGCAGGGAAGGAGGGTCGAATGGTGCCTCCTACAACCAGGCCACCGCGAATGGAAACTCTATAGAAGGTTTGAAACGACCGACCTTTGAGCCCCCACTAGATTTGCGCTCGAAACTTCTGGTGGAAGGAACCTTCAAGGATCGGGAGATGGACATTGATCCAGAGAATGCGACTATCTCGACTACTGCGTCAACTCCATGGATGCCAGACAAATGTATCCCACAAGCGCCACAGGCCCCAAATACATCATCAGCTCACCACACATAGAAGAGCAAAAGCAATATATGAGAGACTATGCCCTCGTAGTAAAATTCCTAGGGCTCTGGCCTTCTGAGCGTGATCTGATCAAATGGATACAATACTGGTGGAAGCCAAAAGGACACTATGAGCTACAACTGGGTTCCAAGGGGTTCTTCACAATCATATTCCACAACCTCGAGGATCGCAATCTCATCTTTGATGGGGGGCCATATTTCTATAACTCCGCAAGACTCTTCTTAAGATTCTGGACCGAGAAGTTCAGCCCTGAAAAGGAGGACTTTGCCCATGCACCTGTATGGATTAGACTGTATTCTCTCCCCCAGGAATTCTGGCTGGAGGAGGTCTTGGACGACATAGGTAACACCATAGGCATATATGTTAAGTCTTCCGAAGCCACCAAGCAGAGGTGCTACACCTCTTATGCGTGCATCTGTGTGTACCTGAACATAGTCGAGCCGCTCCCGGGATCCATAATACTTGAATATCATGATGAGGACTGGACCCAAACCATCAACTATGAACACATTCCATTCCGATGCAGGAAATGCCATGAACACGGTCATCTTTTCAGAGAGTGCCCTCTCAATACTGCTCACAAAGAAGGGAACCCAGAAAGCGGCAAAGATAAGGACGACTTTGCTCAACCAGCAGGGAAAAGAAGACAAGGAGGATGAAAGCAACCAGCCCAAGTAAGTAAGGATCCTTCCACTGGTAATAAATTTGCAATTCTACAAGATCAACCAGAGAATCCCACAACCCTAATAAACTCCAATGAACCCCATGTGGATAATCACCCTCAATCTATAAGCCAAGGGGATGAACGACCCTCACAGGGTAAGGATTCAGATCACCCCTCCCTAGACACGGCTCAGGACCAACAAGACTTTCTGGAGATAGAGGATGGGGATGCAGAAATGGAGCTGGAAGAGCAAGAACTAGCCGGGGTGGCTCTGGAGCACCTCGAGCACGCCTACAGACATCAGAAACTATACACCATACCCAGGGATAAATTACGGAAGGTGTAGAAGGTCTTTCTCAACTCCTCAGCTGGATCCTCAGCTCGATCCAGCAAAGGTCTGGGAATACAGGGCAGTCAATCAAAAAACCAGAGTAAAACTCAGAAAGACGAAAAGAAAAGAGGTAGGAAATCCACCAATAAGCTTATACAAGAAATAGGCCACTTCATGGTAAACTCAGGGAAAATCCACCTTATCTCGGACAGCTTCCCTTCTCTCCCCACCCCCCCGTCATCATGAAGATTATCTCATGGAATATCAGAGGCCTCAATGGACGTAGCAAGCAAAAAATGCTACGAGATCTGATCTTTGCGGAAAAAACTAACATAGTACTATTGTAGGAAACAAAATGCACTTCCGAAGACATCAACAAGCTACTTCGCTACTGTTGGAAGCAAGGGGAAGCAGCTTCAACTGCAGTCATAGGCACAACTGGAGGACTGGCTATCCTCTGGAACACCAACTCAGTGCTGTTGGAAAATTTTCTCACCACCAAGTGGTCCATTACTGCAGATTATAGGTTTATTGGTTCTAACAAGCCGGGACACCTGACCAATGTCTACGGCCCGGCCAACCAAAGGGATAAGTAGGCCTTTCTCTGGAACTTGGAATACCTATCCAGTCTAACTCAACATAACAGATGGATTGTTGGTGGAGATTTTAATATCATCCGCAGTCTGGAGGAAAAAAAAGGGGGATCAAGACGCTTGGATTAGGATTCCAGTGACTTCAACAACCTCATAGACAACCTCCACCTTATCGACCTGGAAGCCATCAATGGAAATCACACTAGGACAAATAGAAGAACCGGATCACACCAAATCGCTTACAAACTAGATTAATTCCTCATATCTGACTCCCTTATGATGAAAGGAACAGCTCTGGAAGCTAGTATTCTGAACTTCCCCGGCTCGGATCATTGGCCTATCCAGCTATGGTTGGATGTGCCAGCCACACCAGGAAAGAAACCCTTCAGGCTTGAACAGTTTTGGCTCAACCATCCATATTTCCAAGCAAAAATCCAGGACTAGTGGAGGGAGGCAGAGGTCTCCCGCGGCTCCAAAATGTACAGATTTCAGCAAAAGTTAAAGAACCTCAAACAAATTCTCAAACTCTGGAATAAGCAAACCTTTGGCAATATCTTCGACTCCCAAAAGCAGCTGTCAGAATAGATGAGCGAGATTCAAAATCAGATCCAGATGCAAGGGTTAACGAACGAGCTAAAAGCTCAGGAAGCAAAAGTAAATCAACAACTAGACGCTAGGAAAAGACAAGAAGAGATTTTATGGAAACATAAATCACGCATCCAATGGCTCAAAGAAGGGGAACGAAACACCAAATTCTTTCACAGAACTATCATCCAAAGATGACATTCTAATAGAATCACGCACTTAACCTCCACCAATGGGGAGCCCATTCATTCCCACGAAGACATGGAGATGACTTTGATCAACTATTACAAAGATCTCCTCACGGAACCTTTCCTAGATAGATATGAGGCCATAACTAAGGTCACGCAGCATGTGCCCTCCCTTGTCACCTCAGAGCAAAACTCAGCCCTGCTCCGGCCCATAACAATCGAGGAAGTGGATCAAGCGCTTCAGGACACCCCCAAATGCAAGGCACCTAGACCTGATGGCTTCACCAACGATTTTTTCCACCATTGTTGGCCGATGATCAGGGTAGAGGTTTGGGAAATTCTTGAAGACTCTAGATCCACAGGACAAGTCCTTCAGGCTCTCAATGCGACTTTCCTCACCCTTATCCCCAAAGAGGGGCAGGCTCATCATCCTAAGCAGTTCAGACCCATAGCCCTCTGCAACGTCATCTACAAACTCCTAACAAAAGTGATTGCCCGAAGACTCAAGCCCATCTTACCAACAATCATATCTCCGGAGCAATCAGGCTATGTTGAAGGCAGACAAATCTTGGACAGTGTCATCCTAGCTCATGAAGTGATCCACTCTTTGCAGAAGACCAAAACACCAGGTATGCTCCTTAAACTAGACCTCTCTAAATCCTTTGATAAGATAAGCTGGGACTACATGCGGGAAATGCTCCTAGCTTTTGGCTTTGATCAGCTATGGGTGACTTGGATTCTTAATCTAACCTCCTCAACATTTTTTTCCATTCTTATCAATGGTGTTCCCTCTCGACCCTTCTCCCCCTCAAGAGGAATTAGACAGGGAGATCCTCTCTCCCCATTCCTCTTCATCATTATGGCCGAAGAACTTAGTCGATCTATTCACACAGCTGTTGCAAACAACCTACTGACAGGCCTCCCTTTGCATGGCATCTCCCCCCTATCTCTCATAGTCAATTTGTGGACGACACGCTTTTGATGGGAACCCCAACTGTCCGCGAAGCAAACTCCCTCCTCTCGATCCTCCAAACCTTCTCCAACGCCTCGGGTTTGGACTGTAACAAAGATAAATCCCAAATCTTTTTCTTCAATACGCCCCCTCCTATTCAGCACCATGTCTCTGATATCTTAGGATTCAACAAAAGCTCCCTTCCGTCCAAATACCTTGGCATTCCCCTGATTGATAATGCCCTCAGAAAATCCTCTTGGGAACATCTACTGTCCTCTTTCACCAAGAGGCTTTCTTCCTGGACCTTCAGAGTTTTAAACCTCCCTAGTCGTCTTATTCTTCTCCGAGCTGTTCTTCAGGCCCTTCCTGTCTACACCTTCTCGGCGCTGGCTGCTCCAAAGTTTGTCCTCAAAACCATTAAAAGCTTACAAAGAAACTTCATCTGGCAAGGCCTCAACACAGGGAAGAAAATAACGCTGATCAGCTGGGACAAACTTTGTCAGCCCAAAGCACAAGGAGGCCTGGGATTATGGGACCCCTTTATTATGAACAAAGTTCTAAGCGCCAAAATATGGCGACGGTGGCTAAAAAACCCTAAGGATCTCTGGGCACGACTCTAGAGGAAGAAATATGTACCAAATGTGGCAAAAAAGAACTTAATTTGATGGAATGGGGACAACCCAGGCTCCTTAATCTGGTCAGCGGTTAAGCAGAACAGACAACTTGTTACTCATCATGCTTTCTGGGAAATTAGAAATGGGAAAACAACTCTTTTCTGGAAAGATTACTGGCAGCAGTGGCCAATTTTGGACAATGAGGATTGGGCTAGGGATATTAGCACCCAAGCTACACTTGCGAGCCTGACAAGAGTAGCTGACTACTGGCAGGACAATCCCCCATAAGACACCTGGCGGTGATGGCACCTTAACAGGGAACGCATAAATCTGGAAGCGCACGTGGATCTGGGACCCTGGCAGGAGGAACTAGCCAAAAGGAAAATCCCCAAACTCATAGTAGAGGATATCCTCTGATGGGGATACTGGTCACGAGGCACCTACAACATACAAGAAGCCTATCAGGTCAAAACACAATTAGACCCTCCTCCTACAAGGAAAGTATGGCACAAAATCTGGAATCTTAAACACTAGCCTAAAATTACCCTCTTTCTCTGGCTCGTTTCCCACTCGAGCATTCTAACCTAGGATAACCTCTCAAAAAGAGGTTTTGTTGGGCCTTCTATTTGCATGCTTTGTGGAGAGGCAGTCGAAACCATGAATCATCTCCTCAATTCCTGCCCTTACACTGCACAAATATGGGATCAAGTTGCGCTTTTCATGTGTACCTCAGATCGCAATAGAGATAGTATCATTGATACCATTACGGACTGGAGGGACCAAGCTTTCTAATCTCCCCTCCTAAATCGTATATGGCAATTACTTCCAGGCTTCATTCTTTGGCAAACTTGGAAAGAAAGGAATAGGAGGCTTTTCAGAAATGTCTCCCTTCCGTGGCAACATTGCTGGAACCAATGCCGCCTCAATATTCTGGAAACTCTCAACCTTCAACTATGGACTGAAAAAGACTTGATCAGCAATCCCTCAGAACTCCTAATCCTTTAGTACTAGAACCCTCTTCCTTCTCATCACCCACTTCCCCCCTCTTCTTTCCCCCCCCTTCTCAGCAGACCCTCCTTTTGGTCTGCCCCCCCAGTCGACTTCATAAAGCTCAATTTTGATGGAGCCTCTAAAGGCAATCCAGGCGCAGCGGGCTATGGGGTAGTCTTTCGCAACCATCATGGGCACATCATTCTCATAAACGCAGGCTCCCTTGGTCATACCACGAACAACGCAGCGGAACTTTGGGGGCTCATTAGAGGATTGCAATTAGCCATTGAAAACAATTTCACCAAGATGATTGTAGAGGGAGATTCTCAAATCATCATCAATCTACTCCGCAGAATTTTAAATGGAGCGAACCCGGACATAATTTCACCCAGTTGGAGACTCTCACACGGGCTACAGATTATCACAGATTTGCTGCAACCAAATCAGGCTGTTATACTTGCTCATATTAGGAAGAAGGCGAATCAAGTTGCGGATGAACTGGCTAATATGGGGACCAATTGGAATGGACCAGAACTCCTTTGCAAAACGTCCCTCGATCTTGATCACCCCATTCTCCAGCAATGTATCCGTAAAGCTGGGGCAGTGGACACACACCCGGATGGGGTGCTAGTGCGAGCCAACTGGCGCGAGGAGGAAGAACGGATCGATCGACGAGGCAAGGAGCCATGTGATGAGCTTGTGCCATCGTCTGCCACCCCGACCCTGCATTAATTCGACATTACGTCGTTGCAGTGGCTTTAACTATGTTGCATCCGTCTCTTTTACAAACTATTCCATGGCCCTGTTGTCTGTGTTAGCCTCTCGCCTTCGCTCGCGGACCGACTTGCTCTTCCCTCCGCTGCCCCGGCCTGGTTCAAACTTGACCTTCATGGTGATTATAGCCCCTGCACATCTCTAGGCTCTCTACCTCCGCTTGGTGCACTTGGTTTTCTTCTGCATTCACTCGACGAAACTCATGCCACGTCAAAGGGGACGGTCGCGAAGAGGCTCTCCATGGAATCCTCGTCGGCCCCGACCCTTTGTCTCGCCCCCTGGGTCGTCTTCCACAATCTCCTCACTGCCCCTCCAGCCCGAGCCAGCACCTCTCGCCTCCTCCACCCCACCTGTCTCCCGGTTTGATTGCTTAGCCATCATTGACAGCTTGCAGGGTTCCTCCTCGTGATACCTTCCTGTCCCTCCAATTTCCAGAACTGTCGAGCCTTCCCACGCACCAGTAGCTGGCTCCTCAAGGACGCCCATAGGGGCGCCACCTCCATTTCGAAGGCCCTAAAACAACGAGAACCCATCTTCTGACTCCTTCTTTGACACGCAGTTGAAAGAAAGTTTTACTATTCTCTTTGGTCTGGTCTTCGAACTCTGTCAGGGGGTGGAGGACCTCCAATTTCGTCTGCAAACCACAGATGGAAAGGTCACGACCCTCCTTCAAATCCTTTCCTCCCTCCAAGATGCTTTTCCCCCTGACCCAATAGGCGCGGCTTCAGCAGCGAAACCCCATGCAGAGACCAGCGAAGGAAACACCCAGATGCAGTGCTCTACAGAGATTGATGTGGAGCAGGCCGAGCATGAGGACACGGGCATGGAGAAGGCCACAGGACAGCATGCGCTACAGGACACCTCACCAGTTGTCGACAGGGATGAAAGCAACGTGGACACTGGCATGCAGTTGGAAAGTAAACGGACACTCGTCGAAGAGGAACCTTGGTATGAGGCCGTTCTTGCCACCTGGCCAGGTTATTTGCCAAGTGTTTAAGCCCACAAGGGTTCTTTATGTTTTAATAGTTTTTTAGCTGCTTTCTAGTCAGCTTAGTGCTGATATATAAGACTCTTAAATTACCTATGCTTGATTCACCCGGCTGGCTGGACTGGTTTCCCCTCTATTGGGGCAGTTCAGTAACTACAGTACGGTTACTATCTGTTTTTTGTACCTCTAACTTGGTTTTTTGAAGGCCCTTTATATATTAAACTTCTTACTTTAAAAAAAAATTAAAAAATTCTGATTTTTTTTTAATAATTAATTTTATATTGTTATTAAAATAATTATAAAACTCTTAAATTTTGTTTTTCTTTAAATATTAACTTTTATATGGTTAAGGTTGTGATTATTTTTATGGGATACAATGCATTAATTTTATATTGTAAATTTTTCAAATATTTTTATTATAAGAATTAATACATTAATTTCATATATATTTATTAACTTCAATATATCTTAATTTTAAAAATAAAATAATCATTTATAAATATTTATTATATATAATTTATCTTTTGTATTATAAAATTTGTAGAGTTCAATTGTGGTTAGAAAAATATGACAATATTATACATTACATATAATTCATCTTTTGTATTGCAAAATTTGAAGAGTTTAATCGTCCTTAAAAAATGAAATAGTATATCAATTTATTTGAGAGATGCAATGGAATCAGGGATATTTAATAAAAATGTTTTCCTCTCCTTTAGATTTTGTAGGTGTATTTGTGAAATTGTGATATGTTATTTTATTAATAAAATGAAATGAATTAAGTGCTAATAATAATGTGAAGGCATTCGAGCATAAAATTTGGCATACATAAAAATGGTGGAAAATAGTAAATATGTGCCTAATTAATAATATGACGATCATAATTCCCAGTCTCGACGATCTTGCATTACCTACCAAAGTTACTTTGCCTCGAGTCTTTTCATTCATAATTGTTGTAGGGGTCCAAACAAATATGAGAATGAATGTCCCTAAAAATCATGCTACAAACTCCAATTAAAAAACAAAGAAATTAAGCGTCATTCAAAAGTCTTGGGGAAAATAGATGTGAACAATAGTACCTCAATGACAACAATCTTAAATTGTTCATGGGTAAGCGCAAAGATCAATAATGTAATAGAACAATTTTTTTCCTAAAGTTATCATAAAAAAAAACCCACTAAGTAAAGGGTATGATGGTGATGAAGTGAAAGTTGTTATCTATGTTGTAACTTTTGGGATACAATTTAATGATCTAATTGCATTAGAAAAAAGCTAAATGCGTTTTAGAGTGGAGGATGAGATAGATGTGCAAATATTATTATGATTGATATTGTATTTGTTGGTAGATAATGATATATATGTTTGTAAATGCATTTTATATTTCATTTTAATAATATATTTAGATTATATTGATTAATTCAATAAATAAGCATGGATAATATTAAATCTTGTTTCGATCTTGAACAAAAACTTATATTATTAGATATAATATTTAAAACTATAAATCAAAATAAATAAATAACAAATTATATATATATATATATATATATATATAGTTGGGTTCAAGTCGGAATGGTATAGTTTTATTGAATCTTTTAATGCGGTTAAAGTTTTGCTTAATCAATAATAATAATAATAATAATAAATAAAGTCGATTTTAATTAAAAAATAACAATAATACCCCCAGATGGGATGACATCTAGAGTACGCACATCAAATGGTGCGCTGGCAACGAGGGCAATTAAAGCCTCTTGCCACCACCCTCCTCCTTCGTCTAGTCGAGATGCCTAGCATTCATTTCAGCTAGGGTTGCGTCGAGAAGGATTGGTAGTCTTAATGGCGACTCGAGTTTCGCCCCTCAGTATAGGTACAAAGCATCAAAGCTGCATTAACCAGACATTCATGACTATCAAGGCCATCACTTCCTCCATCATTATGCCGATTTCGCTTCGATATGGTTTTTATCTTCGACATTTGGCTCTAGTTTTCCATCCTCACTTGGTTGTTATGCTCCGAGCCTGTAGAGCTTTCATAACTCTCCTTTTGGTAATCACTCGCACCTCTGGCCACCCCACTGTCATTATTTCCCCCCTACGCTTTGCCTAGCCATTCCTCGCGAGAGAGGCAAGTCCTGACGTGAGCCAACCTACTATAGTCAAGTCGGAAGACACAAGTGTTTGGTACTAACCTCTCTCTCTCCCCTTCCAGGCTATAGCTTGAGTTGTTCACCCCACTTCGACCAGAATCGGTGTGAGGTTGCACATACGAAGCTCCGTCCGTCTAATTCATAGAATCTCTCTGGAGGTTACTCGGTAGAAGAGGAGATTGCTCCTAATTGGGAGGAAACTCCACCTAATTTGCAAAAACTACCATGGAGTACCGATCGTCCATAAGTACCAGCACCCCTCTGAATTTTCCTGACCCAACCATGACAGGTTGTATAGTTGAAGAAGAAATCCTTCCTCAGATGGAGGATTACTATAAAAATTCCGCTGATGCCAACAACGAGGACCCCAGAATAAATTGGGACGATTGTTGGAATGAGGAAGACACCCAGGGGTAGACTTACACTGAAGAGCATGTTCACCAAGCTCCCAGCTCCTGCAGGCTCACGGAAGACCACCTAGTCTTGATTTTCAAGATGTGAAAGGACTTGGTCGAGCAGTTGCACAACTAACATATCCTCAGTAAGAGTCTGGATGTCTTGTTCGACTCCATATCAAGTGAGCCTACGGAAATTCATTTCCCGACTTGTTGTCATCCTTACGCCTTCAAAATCAGCCAAGATGGATGCTCGTGTTTGCATCATGTCTAGTCTCCTTACTGTTATTTTCTCTGGTTTTAATGATAATTTTTTTGCGGTAATCAAACTCTGGTTCATTATATGGTCATGGAACATAGTCGACTGCCTGTTCTGGTTTCCACGCATGTGGTAGAACAGCTGGCAAGTCCCCATGTTTTGTAAGACATGTGTCATATTTTGGTCTCTGAACAATATTGTTCACTTGTTCTAGTTTCCACTTATGTGGTAGAACAGGTGGCAAGTTTTGGTGTATCCTCAAACATGTGTAGCTTTTGTTAGCTAAAGGTAATACAATCTTTTTATTTACAAAAAAATAAATAACAATAAAAAGTATATCTTAAGAAATTGAAATTGTCTCATAGATCCAAATTTGATAGATCAAAGTTTATAATATATTTAATGTTTTTTATATTATGTATAATTTAAAAAAATATTAAACTATATTTTGGATTTATTTTCTAGATATTTGTAATAATAAATGTTAAAATAAAAGTGAAATGAACAAAGAACACCTTTAGAAATTTGTTTTTTTGGTCGGTTAGTGACGCCAAAGCTCTGAACGATAGCCTTGAGCTTTTCTACAAAGCTACAAGAATGTCTATAAATATGATAAAATCTTGCATCATAGTCAATAATTGTAACGAAGAAGAATGCAATGCAATTCTATCTTTTTTGCCCACTCCCCCTAAGCCCCTAAATGAAGGATTTAAATGTCTCAGATCTTTTCTAAAATTGGATAATTATAGGATAACAGACTGGGACTGGATGATTCACAAAATTGAAGCTCGAATTTCCCTATGGGTTCACCGACTGGTATCCAGAGGAGGGAGACTAATTTTATTGAAAGTTGTCCCACAAGGAATCTCGGTGGACTGGAACTCCATCGCAACTATCCCAAAAGTTGTCCTTAACAAAATCCAAAGGCTGTGTTCTATATTCCTATGGTCGAGACACAGGAAAGGCCCTCATTTAGCGAAATGGTCCTTTATTAATTCTCCCAAGGAATTCGGTGGTTGGGGGGTCAAAGACGCTCAAGCTGTAGTAGGCAGAAACCTTTGGAGACTTTCAATAGGAAGTTCCCTTTAGACTCCAGTAATGACGTCTAAATAATTTCCTAATTTAACCATCAGTGAATCGTTTCGTTATCCTAAAAAATCCAATAAAGGATCAATTGTATGGAAAGCTCTGGTTAAATCCTTCCCACTAGTAGGTCAAGGGACGACTTGGAAGATAGGGAGTTGAAAGAATGTAAGGATTGGAAAAGGCCCATGGCTTGGAGCAGAGAACAATTATGCGCTTTCCATTTAGTTGGTACAAGCATTAGAGGCACATGACATTACTCATCTTAATGATGCCAAACAAGGATTCCACAACCTAGAGGAAGGGCTGGTGGCATTTTAGTAGAAACCTTAAACCTATCCAAAGATCTATCTGACGAATGGAATGCATTCATAAGGATACTTTGTGAAAACCATATCATTCAATATGAAGAAGAGGAAGACATAATGGTCTGGTCAAAAAACCCAAAAAATGGCTCTTTTACAACGAAGTTGGGTTACAAAGCCTGAGCATAACTTCGCTTGTCGGGAGAAAAAAATGGTGGTGGGGAAAAATTTGGAATATTCACGCCCCCCCAAGGTGTAAACTTTCACTTTGGATATCCCTAAACAACAAGTTGTTGACTATGAATAACATCATTAAAAGGGGTTGGATCGGGCCCAATCAATGCTCATTATGCAAAGCTAAGATTGATATTGTTTCTCACTTGTTTATTTCATGTTTGTATGCAACTCAGACCTTTCAAATCGTCAAAGAAAAAATGAAGGAAAATAGCAACTGGAACAAACTCATTATGGAAGACTATGTCAAAAACTCATTAATGGACAAGTCAGTAAAAATATATGCAAGCCTTCCAAGCATTTTTATTAATAAACTTTTGTGGGTGCAAAATTCAATTAAGCAATAATGACTATAGGCCAATCGTTGGAATTCATTTACAAACCAAAGGTAACTGCCCCCCCCCAACTTTCCAATGCTCCCAGAAATTGACTTTGGAATCCCGTGGGGATACTTTGACGAAGCCATCTAGGGGCACCAGCTAGATGTGGGGTGAGGGTGGTTCTCTACATTAGCCACAATCATTACATTTTCATTAGATATGTTTCAGAACAGGGTTCAAATAACATACCATAGTTCATAGCCTTATGGAATCTTTTAGAAACAACAAAAGAAAAAAATGACAGCAAATTGCAAGTGATGGGTGACTCCAAGCTAGTGATAGACTGGGCATCAGGAAAAATAACAATACAAGATATTCGAACTCAAAATATATTGTGGGACATCAAACTAGCTTGCAAATTCTTTGAATGGCTTTCCTTTGTCCATATTTTGAGGGAGTTGAATTCCAAACTGTTGTTCATGAAATTTTTGTGCTTCTTTATTTTGGTGTTGTAGTTTATTTATAAGTCAATATATTTGTTTACATGTTATTTACAATCAAAATCCATGACATGAGAGAATTTGATCTGTCCATGGTTTTGAAGTGGGAGACGCGTGAAAACAACATAAGAACCTTAATGGCGTTGGGTAATGTCTTAAAAAATAAGGAAATAGAATTAAAAAAATATAATGAGAGCCCCCCTCTTGTTTTGTATTTCCAAGCATGGAAACGGCCCCAAATCCATGCGGGATCATGGCAATCTGCCCTCTAGATCTCCGAAGCTAGGTGCAACACTTCGCCCATTCAGGATTTTAGTCAACGACTTGTGCAGAAGCCTTGGATTTGAATCAGTTTGATGGTAATTACATCCCCTTTGGTCATGTTTTGATTCACCTTTTAACGTCTCCAGAAGTGTTGGCGAGGATGGCTCGAGAAACTCTTTCTTGTAGAGTATTCTCATGCCTTTGCTCCATTTTTGTCGCGTTTTATTTGTTTTAGGGGGGAATTCGCCCTTCTTTGGTCTGATAGGAGCTTGTTCTTGGATTTTGGAGCCTGTTATAGAGGAATGATTTTGATTTATCAAAATTTTTTCAATTTTGTGTATTTATGCATGACTTCTGTAAAGTTGTGTAGTTTATGATTCATTTTTAAAATTACGCTTAAACTTTTAAGAGGCTTTTAAGAGGGTGTGAAGACTCAATTTCATATTTAACCACTACTCACATGTATATTGTTTCCAGGATGTTGCATTGCTAGCATTGGTCAAGGTCACTAACCTTCCAATCAAGTTAGCTCCTAATTGCACCCATTCCCATATTCAACAGTCTCAAATTATAGTATTTTGACAACATTATAGTGACAAGTCTAGAAGATATTATGTTGTAGAACCACCAGAAGTATTTCTTGGAAGGTTTCTATAGAATGTGATCTTGTCTTTTCTTGAATATGGTTGAATGATGACAAGTGGTGATGAAAAGAAATCACAAAGAGGTATTAATGCTCCCAAATTGTAGTAGTTGGTAGCATTTTTATTTTTCTAAAATATGAGAATAAACAAATATTGTGAAACCAACTTGAGAATTTTGGTTCTCAAGTTGGTTTGAATCCAGCTGTTAAGTTGTTATACTTACTTTCATCCTTATGTAATAAGTCATGTGTATAGTCTCAATATAAAAAACCACTACCACTCCTATATAGGGGACTATCAAATGGTAAGATGCAATTGTTATTGTATTAAGGTCATTGTTGTGATTTAATACAAAAACAAATTTAGCTTTAGTATTAACTGAAACGATGTTAAATTTTTGAAAATATCCTTTATTTTCGACCATGGATGAAGAATTTAAGCAAGAACGTCTAACTTTAACACGTGACATTGAAATTTATCATGTTTTTGTATGGTCCAGGTTCGATCCAATTTTTCAAAGGTCTAAAACAAATCAGAGTAAGGATTTATTTATTTGAGTCAAGAAGAAAATCGATTCGAGGCTTCGTCAATGAGGTTGATTGTTTGAGATTGGAGGAGAATCGATCAAGACAAGGTGCAGGACAAGGCAATGTTCGATAAGCGCAGAAGTCACACAGAGCTTAATTGAAAAAAAAATAGGCTCTAGAGAAAAGCTCTTTAGGCAGGAATCGACAATTGTATGAGGTCTCGTTTATGTTTGTTTGCATGTAATTGTTATGTTCAATATCCTATGTCAATGTTAGGGACCTAACCTCCATAACCCCTCACGTAGGTAGAAAAATATAATTCCTTGTAATAAAGGCCAATATTAATAAGGCCTAGTAATAAGGAAGAATAAGTCAAATGTAAGAAGACCTAATATAATCTTTCGCTTCTAGAAGGATTTTCCTTTAGATTGTTATTTTGGATAGATATATTTAGCATAAATAGGAGTAGAGGGTATTATAAATCTTGTCTTGGATATTATTGTAATAGAGCTATGCTTTGCTAGAGGTTGCCCCCTCGAAGAGGCAAGTGAACATTGTTATCAGTAATCAAAGTGCTCTTTCTGGTGTTATTATGGTATTATTCTAGTATTGTTCTGGTTATATCATTGTTTCTCTGCCATTTTTAGCTAAAATATTTATGTTCTCCATACTATTTTATATCTGGAATAGTACAAGTGGTATCAGAGCACCTTCCTCGACATAAAATTGTGGGTTAAATTTTTTCAGGGTAGAGACATATTCTGGTGTCTTAAAGCTTCATAGATCTTTCATTACACACATAAACCCGCGGTCGGGGAGTCATACACACAGGAAATACAAGTGGTACTTAAGCGCACATTTGTTGGCCACCCTTGTAACCCTTGTTGGTACCCCTTCGAGTGGTAGTGCATCAAACAAAACTTTGTTTACAGATCGGCCTAGATCTCCTAAATCCCTCCATAGATAAACCGATCGACCGCTTGACTGTTATAGTGCCACTGAGAACAACACTCAAGAAGATACTCTCTAGTGCATGGGTAGTTGGGTAGTACGACTAAGGGCACGGTCTAGCCTCTTTAGTTGGTGCTTTGAGATATTGGGTTGAGTACTATTGTTGGACCCCACACGTATATCAGAGAGCTATATCACATGGCAAACCCTTGTCTGTAGAAACCCTAAAACAAAAATCTATTGCCGTGCAACTATTCCTTCTGCATTCTGGTTGTGAAATTACTACACATTTCTTCCTGTTAAGCATTTGGGCAGTTTGCCATTGCAGTATTATTCAGGCTGAAGTAATAGAACAAACAAGATCTATTGTCACGCAACTGTGCCTTTTACATTCTGGTTGTGAAATTACTACACATTTCTTCATGTTAAGCATTTGGGCATTTTGTCACTATAGTATTATTCAGGCCAAAGTATAACTCCGCGGGAGTAAAAAAAGAGTATAATGGTCCTGCCAACACACTTATTTGGGACCTATCCCATTGTGTTTCTCTCTTCGCTCTGATTTCATTGATACCTATCATTCTTAACAAAAAAAAAATTATGGACCCGACCTTTCTTTGACACCATTATTTGGTCCTTGTCCCATTGGATCCCCGTTTCGCCCTGATCAAAGTTCTACCTATCATTTGACACCCTTATTATTCGTGGTCCCACCCACCCCTCCAGACCCCTTTTGTTTCCCCTATACCATTTTCCTGCTCATTTTTCCAAATGGCTACCACACGAGCCCAATAACTTAATACCTTGATTGTTGACACCCACCAGAACCAGGAAGGCATCAAGACTATCAATGCCAACCTTAGCTCAATCAATTCGGCTATTGAGATCCTCAAGGAACTATGTTCCCACATCAAAGACCTCAAAGCCCTTAAAGAACACTTCCTGGGTCATTCCCAAAACCCTTCCTCTTCTAAACCACCATCTTATCAGGATGACCATGACTCTTCCCATTACCAAGGTCCTCATACTACCCACTTTTCTCGAGACCTCCACCCTCCTAGAATTGAGGTGAACAAATTTGATGGATCAGATCCTACATGCTGGGTCACCCAAATGGAACATTATTTTTCTTTGCATGGAATTACTGATGATTTAGCCAAGCTTCGTTATGGTGTCCTACATCTGGATACAGAACGATGGCAATGGTGGCAATGGCGAGAAAAGGCATGCCAAGGGTATGTTGCTTGGACACATTTTGTGGCCAAACTTTATGACCGCTTTGACTCTGAAACCAACCATTTAGGTTGTTTGACCAAGTTAAAGTAGTATGGGACAATGGAAGACTTTATTGTCACATTTGAGCACTTGTCTTTCATAACAGAGGGCATGTCAGATGCTTTCTTTAGGGAATGATTTATTAGTGGCCTCAAAGATGAAATTTGTGCCCATGTTCTCATGGCACTCCCCCATACTTGGTTGGAAGCTACTCAACGAGTCAAGGAAGCATAATAAATCGTATCCTCCCAGACCTGCAAACCCTCCTTTCCTCCTTGCCCTAGACCCATCAATTATTCCCCTCCTGCAACTTCCCTTAAGATCCAGAAATTAACCAGGGTTGAAATAGTTGAATGTCAACTCAAGGGTCTTTGTTATAATTTTGATGACAAATATTTTCCTAGGCACAAGTGTAAGGAACAAAATCTTTTTATG
>ML777894.1:668978-685371 GCA_009831015.1 Picea engelmannii | reverse complement strand
GATACATCAGGTGGTGCAAGAGCAGTTGGAAAAGAGTCAGGCCAAGTACAAAACGAGACATGACAAGCATCGTGTTGATCACAGTTTCGAAGTTGGTGATGAAGTGTGGCTTTAAATCAACAAGGAGAGGCTTAAAGGAGAAGGTAAAAAGTTGAAACCGATTCGGTATGGTCCCTTCAAAATTGTTGACAAGATTGGTAACAATGCTTTTCGTTTAGATTTGCTTCCATATATGCAGATGTATGCAGTCATTAATGTGGAGAATTTGAAGTTGTATGAGCCTCCATTAATTGATGATCAAGGAGAGCATGTTCATATTCCTTCTATAGATGATTTTTCTCTAGAGTATCTAACAGAACTGCAGGAAGACACCATCCTTGACAGGAGAATGTGAACTTCGAAGCGAGGAAATGTGGAGTATTTGCGAGTTGGTCTTAAAGGGACGAATCCAAGCAAGGCCAAGTGGATTGAGATTGGAAGGGTGAGGGAACTATACCCTCATCTTCACATAGACTGAGATAGTCTTTTGGTGGTCCAAAAGCTTCCCAATGGGGAGGTGTGATCAGGGGATCAAATTTTGCTCAATTTTCAAAGTGCTCGGAATGCGACGAAAATAGTACCATTGCGTCCTTCTCGTCTTCCTGATTCCGGTGGTATATTTACTTTCTCAAACGGAGTCCGTATGGAGAAGATATCACGATCTGTTCGCCAAGCCAAACAGGCAAAAAGTTTTATGCTGACTGTGCCTGTCTGTACAGTCCGTACGGTGATGTGGCAGGACCGTACGGTCCATACGGTGATGTGTCAGGTGGATGATGTGGCAAGCGTTTATTGGTTAGTAGTTGGCGAATCATGGAGCGACACGTGTCTTGTTGACAACAAATGGTATGAGGGCACGTGGCCTAATCCATGGGTGCCACGTGTCCCTCGTTGGTTGGTTCATTATGGTTGTATAAAAACTATGGGAGTCTGCGGGGTTTGACCCCCGGACCTCCCCCACTATGAAATGCCTTTGCATAAACATCCGACCAATAGGCCCACGGGTTGTGACTTAACATATAACCCATTGCATTGTTTTTAAAATCATTTAAATGTGTAAATGGGCAGGGGTCGGGCCGGGGCTTAGCCCCGGCCCGTGGTTTTGTTCAACACATATGACCACCATGTATATTACCCAAGTGTTTGCATGTGGGTTTGTAACATAACCCGTGGTTCTATTACAAACATGTGACCATATTAAAGTGTATGCACGCGGTTTGGTGCACGGGGCTTTTATAACCCTTGGTCATATTTTATGTGCCATGTGCCCGCGATTTGGAGTGCGTGACTTGGTTCCACAGTTTTAAAACGACGTTAACCACTTTTTATCAAAGCGTGAGGTCACATGGCCATACGCCCAGGTGCCGAGGCGATTAGGGGCTGGTGCACCCTTAACCGTCCTACAGTTTGCATCATTGGCGCGGTTGCGCCCGATGCTGGGTTTTTGCGCTTAAATGAGCGTGTGAGCCAGGTTCATTCAAGGAGGGTGCAAATTGTAGAACCAGAGACAGCAAGTTTGAAGAAGGAGACTTCGAGGAGGCCTATCCTTCTCTTTTTTCAACCGATTGAGGTGCCGAAAGAGCCCAGACAGGGGTTTTGGGACGCTGGGAAGCCATTGGAGCAGTCARTTTGTCAGTTTGAGCATTGTAAGACATGTTTTTGAGCACTTTTTGAGCAATTAATAATAATGATCCATTGGAAGCTGGACCAGGAGATGTAGCCCGTAAGAGGGGTGAACTCCTTTATCAATTGTTGTGCATACGTGTTTATGTTCAATGATTATGCTGTTGTCTATGTATAATTTTCATAAGTAATCCTTTATTTTATGTGTTGCAAACTGATCCTTTTGCTTTAAACATATAACATTTCACTTGCAATAAGTTTTCAAGTTTTTCAAGTCTTCTTCATTTTTAGATCATCACTGTGTATCAACTCTAAGATCCCATTTTCTCTTGTAGCACTAGATGGGAATCTTACTCGATTTTGTTTACCATATATGCAATGTTCACATAAATCAAAATCCAGAGTGCAACTAGACATACCTTCAACCATACCTTTACTGTGTAGTGTTTGAAGGCCCTTTTCTCTAATATGCCCCAGTTTTTGATGCCACAACATGGTCTTCTTTCTAGGGACAATATTGGTCTTGTCTTCTTTATTTCTCTGCTCAGGGACAACAAAACTGTTACACCCATTAGTATAAGTGCATCCCAACAACTTGTACAAAGTTCCACACCGAACTCACCTCATCAACACCATTGCTCCTCATACCATCTTGCAAGTTCCCTTTCCCAATACAGTATCCACACCTACATCATCCAACTTCCTTACAAATATTAGGTTCCTGGCTAGTTTTGGAATGTGCATAACCCCAAGGAGAGTTCTAATCCTTCCATCTTTTAGCAACAACTTAACCCTTCCACGTCCCATGATTTTGGTTTTCGAGTCATCTCCTAGGACTCCATCGCCACCATCGTGTATTTTTCATATTCATAGAACGCACCTGAGTCGATCAACCATACACCATGTCCTGCATGTGTACCTATAGATGCCAGGTAAACATCACCTCCTTCTTCAGTGGAGGTTTTCACCTCTGTGGAAGAGGCATTATATGATCCCTTTGGTTTATCAACCTTCTTATACTTGTAATCTTTCTTATAATGCCTTGCTTTACCACACTTCCAACATTTCCTTAAAGATTTTCCTAGAGACTTAGATCTACCAGTAGATTTAGATCCCCCCCGAAGACTTAATAGGATTCATGTCTTGGGTACAACCTCTTACAAATAAAACATCGGTGCTCTGACCATCCATGCTTTTCCGCCTCATCTCTTTAGATAACAAGGATGCAACTACATCCTCATACTTCGATGTAGATTGAGTTGTACTACCAATTGGTACAACCAGATTATCCCAAGAGTCTTACAAATAACATAACAAAGTAATACACTTATCTTCTCCACAATCGTAATATTAACAAAGACAAGTTGACTTACCAGAGTATTGAAGGGATTTAGATGTTCTATCATAAAATATCCATCTTCCATCCTAAGATGATACATGCTTTTTTGAAGAAACAACTTGTTTACCAGGGACTTTGATTGATACAAATTCCCTAACTTATCCCATATTTCCTTGGAAGTACATTCTCTCGAGACATTCAACAACATTGAATATGCTAGGTAGAGTCGAACAATACTCCTTACTCTTCTATCCAACTTCTCCCAATCTTCCTTCGACATACTAGTAGGTTGTATATTAGTAGTTTGTATGCCAGTAGACTACATACCAGTAGGCTGTGTACCAGGATCCACAACGATACATTGTTCTTTGTCTACAAGAAGGTCCTCCATCTTGAACTTCCATAGCTCAAAGTTTTTACCGTTGAACTTCTCTATCTCGATTCTAGAAGAGCTCGCCATTCCTCTTTATACACTCGAATCACCACTTCAAAAGCTCCCACTGAACCCAGGTTTATCATAGACCCAAGATAAAAACCCTCGGCAAAAATGGCATCCCCCTGAAGAAAAAAACGAGCTCTGATACCACATGTAAGTTTTAAACCCGTGAAGTAAAGCAATGCATACAAATTATTAATCAAAATAGAAATTAATCAATGGCTCATACACACAGTACATAAAGATTTATGCTAGAAACCCTTAACCGTGAGAAAACCAACCTTCCTTGGTGCCACACCTTTCAACTCTTCATTATATTAATTTCATCATTCACAATACAATATATATATATATATATATATATATATATATATTTTAGGTATTATGTAGCTACCAAAATCCTAATCCCTTAATCCAAGATTAATTTAGAAAACCGCTAAAAATAGCAAAACCGCCCGAAAAAAAAAAATTGCAGCGCTGCCCTGAACGTTGCACCTAACCAGGGGGGCATTGGATCGTCATATGTAGTTGTCAAATCTGACACACCCACACACTCATATGTAAATAATATAACACATACCCAACACATTGTGCCAGATTGGCTCCAAGTTGTTCGTGAGGAATGGCTGCAAGACCCCAAAATTTCTAGCCTTCTCCACCAATTGCAACAAAATTCTTCAATTTCTCCAGGGTACTCTTGACACATTGAAGAGCTTCGCTACAAAGGTCGTTTATATTTATGCAAGCAATCCCAACTTAAATCCATAATGCTTTCTAAACTTCATGCCTCACCCGTAGTCAAACATTCAAGGTTTACCAAAACCTATGAACGGGTCAAACGTTCTTTTTTTTGGGAGGGTATGAAACATGACATCCGCACCTTTGTGGTTGAATGTGAGGTTTGTCAACACAAAAAGGGAGACCGTCAAAGCTCCAGGCACACTCCAATTGCTTCCAATTCCCCCTACTATTTGGTGAGATATTTCTATGGATTTCATTGTAGGCTTACCTAAATCGGGCAATAAGTCAATCATCATGGTGGTCGTAGATTGTCTCTCCATATATGCTCATTTTTGTGCTCTTGAACACCCATTCACAGCTGCCACAGTGGCTCAAATCTTCATGGATAATATCTTCAAGCTTCATGGCATGCTTAATTCTATTGTCTCTGACAAAGACCCCACTTTCACCAACAATTTTTGGCAAGAATTGTTCAAGCTACAGGGCACCCAATTGCATCTCAACACTGCCTATCACCCCCAGATGGATGGCTAGACTGAAGTTGTCAACAAGTGTTTGGAAACATATTTGAGGTGTTTTGCATCCGAGAGGCAAAATCAATGGGCTCAATGGTTACCCCTAGCTGAATGGTGGTAAAACACATCTTACCATACAACTACTCGCATGATTCCTTTTGAAGCAGTCTATGGCCAAAATCCCCCATCAATTCTCTCCAATATGCCAGGGGTCTTGAAGGTTCAGGAGGTTGAAAAACATATTACAGTCCGTGAGGCTATTCTTTGTGCCCTCAAAGACAATTTGGTCATGGCTCAGAATCACATGAAGCAAAAAGCAGATCAAGGTCGTTCTGAATGCCATTTTGTTGAAGGGGACCAAGTATTTCTTCGAATACAGCCTTATAAGCATACTTCACTCAAAGCTAAACATTGTCAGAAACTTGCACCCAAATTTTATGGTCCTTATATAATGCTCAAGTGTGTGGGAACGATGGCCTATAAGTTAGCTCTACCCAGTTAGTCGAAGCTCCATCCTGTTTTTCATGTTTCCTGCTTAAAGAAGGTGATTGGAACTAAGTTCCAAACTCAAACTAGTCTCTCTGAGTTGGATGAAGAAGGTTCCATATGGTTGCAGCCACAAGCAGCCTTGGCCCAGCGAGAGTGTCGTCTCCGACAACGCACCATCCAGGAAGCGTTAGTCCAATGGAAAGATACACCTCCAGAAGATGCCACCTGGGAGCCGACAACCATTTTACAACAATTCCCTCATCTGAAGCCTTAAGGACAAGGATGTTCTTCAAGGGGGAGGGCATGTTAGGGACCTAACCTCCCTAACCCCTCATGTAGGTAGAATAATATAATTCCATGTAATAAAGGCCTAGCAATAAGGAAGAATAAGTCAAATATAAGAAGACCTAATAGAAGCTTTTGCTTCTAGAAGGATCTTCCTCTAGATTGTTCTTTTGGATATATAATTTTAGTATAAATAGGAGTAGAGGGTATGCGAAATCTTGTCTTGGATATTATTGTAATAGAGCTCTGCTTTGTTGTAGGTTGCCCCCTCGAAGAGGCAAGTGAACATTGCTATTGATAATCAAAGTGCTCTTTCTGGTGTTATTATGGTATTATTCTGGTTATATCATTGTTTCTTTGCCATTTCTAGCTAAAATATTTATGTTCTACATATTATTTTATATCTGGAATACTACAATCAATTTATTTCTACTAGCATTACTAATAATAAATGTTTCAAAATTGATATGCAAAGGTTGGTTGAAAGTTTCAAATGTTTCAAAACACATTCCTAGATTTGAGTAACATAAATAGACAGAGGCGGGACAAACAAAAAAATAAAAATGCAGAGGCAAGAGACAAACATGTATACATATGCATACCTGGCGTGGAGTCATTTCTTGAGGGTTTGGACACCATCAATGTCGACCCACATCGCTTCCTCATCCATTCCTTCTATCAGTGTCGACCTAATTCATTCTTTTTTCCATTTCTGTGGTGATTATGCCATTGACAGGTTGGGAATGAGATAACTTGGATATATTTAAAAAAGGGGTGAAGTACAAAGGAGTTCGATCTGAAATTAAACGAAAATTTAGTATAAAAAAAAGGAGAGGAGTAAAACAACTTACATCCATCCCATCCCATCCTAATTATATCTGCAAATTAAAATAATTATTACAAGAGTATACGTGGAGCTATAAAATAATTTACAAATTTTATATTTAAAAAATATTTTTTATCTGACAAATATTTTGCAAACCAGAGGAAATTTGTCAAATCGTAATACTCCACCAATTAATACCAGATTTAAAAATTTAAAAATTATTTTTTTATTAAAAAAAATCAATTTAATATATAATATATATAACAATTGAAAAAATTTACAAATAATTTTTTTTTTTTTTTTTTATCTAAAGTCAAACATTTACAAATAAAAAAAAAACAAAACAAAATTGATCTAAAGTTAATCATGTTTGACTTGTGATAGATCACTATATATCTCAAATTTGGCTAAAAACCAACAAAAAGAACAAGTTAAAACCCTCAACACTCGTGATTCCAATGTACTTTAATGAGTACTATGTAGTTCCCACCAGAGTTTCTGAAAGTCCGATGTTCTGTGCAAATCTCTTCTTTATGGTGCAAGTTATAAATTATTTTAACTTGGCAACGATGATCAATGTGACCACCAAAAAAGTGGAACTTTCAAGGATGACACTCACCCAACATAAATGTATTAAAATAAAAATTTGTACCAATATATATGCGCCTGCGCCTGTCCTTATATTATATAATCTGATATATACTCGTTTTAAATATGTATAGCCACGTAACTTGATATGTCAGATAATGTATTTAAGTTTGTTTTGCGCTTTTTATAGTTGAATAGCTTTAGGCATGAGATCAGTTAGTTGGAACTTGATATGTCAGACAACGTATTTAAGTTTGTTTTGTGCTTGTTATAATTGAATAGCTTTAGGTAGGAGATCAGTTAGTTGGTTGGTGAGTGTAAGATTTAATCCCATCTAGTTATTGATTCAAATTCTCTAGTTACTGATTCAAAATTTTTAAAAACCTTTGTGACACCTCAACCTTCCATTACAGTCCCTCTTTAAGTTCATCCATTCATGAAAAAGAAAACAAAGTTCTAGAGAGACGAAGGGGTAATGTAGAGGGTACGAGACACCGGCCATAGAGGAACATGATGGGAAAGATCACGAGATTGAGGGCCCAAAATGGGAGCATATCGTACTCTTCTATTGATCCCTTCACTTTTATCCGCTAGATTCCAAAAAGCGAAGGTAAAACTGTGGATGAGCTTATGGAAACTCAGAGTGTTTTTAAGACCTGTTTGGAATTTTGAAGCTTTGAAGTTACAGGTTTTGGTTTGAAATTTTGCACATGTGGAAAGATTCGACAAGGGACTTGTTACTTCAATGGTTAAGAGCAATATTTTCCAAGAGCACATGAGATTAGCCAAAAACTTCCAATGAGGACAGCATAAGAGAAAATATTTTTTCATTTCAGTTTAACATTAGGTATTAGCAGTTTACATTTATGTTGGCTATAACACTTCATTTTTTTTAATGTTTTTTTAATGATTTTGGTTTAGATCGAGCTTCTATAATTTTGATTAACTAAAAACTGCGGTTTGAGTATTTTTATGGAAATTTTAATTTATTTACAATGCTAAATGTCAAAATTGTAATTTTAACCACTATTAATAAATATAAAATATTGAAATTTACTATTAATCAACTCAACAAAATTACAACGTGTAGGTGCGACAGCTTGTCCAAGGTAATTTTGTTTACATTGCAACTTGTCCTCGAGGCACGGGTTAAATTTGAGGAGTACTTACCCATTTTTTCCTTATTTAATTGTTAAATACCATCAATTTTAAAATCTACAAGTAAGTGATGAGTTCTACTTAAATTTTAAAACTATCAGATTGATAGGCAACTTAAAAATTTACAAGTACCCATTATATATATATATATATATCGTATTTGTGAGATATGTATAATATCTTTATGACTTTGACATAAGTAACAGTTCTAAGAATTAGAAAGTTGACCAACTGATTAAAAGGTTACAAATATTTTACACTGGGTCTTTGGGTGTGCTGGAAAAAGTCCATCTCCATTATTTATCACATCATGCAAACTCTAAGATAAGCAATAGTTCCAAGAATTAGAAAGTTGATTTGTCATGTAAACCTGTAAAACATGCAATCACAACTCACTGCCACCTAGTTATACATCCTATCTCATAAGCTACACATCATGCTCACGAGTTATAAATCCTATCTCCATCAATGATCTCATAGACTGAATCTTGAAGGCCAAGAGGGAAGAAAAGATCAAGGGTTATAAATCTCAGTGCTCTTATTATGGGAAAAAAAGATCAAGCCTATAATCTCAGTGCACACATTGCATCCATAGTGAGTCTTTGGACATTCTAGAAAAAAACATATCTCCATAGCATCATGCAATCTTATAAGGTGAAAATTGAAGGCTTAGAGGGAAGAAAATATTGATACTTTAGAATACTGCTCAGTGTCTGCATGCAACGTCAGAGAGGTAAGACTCATGGATATTTGGTATATTATGTTTTTTGATGCAAGCATTTTCATGTTTTTATTCGGTATATTATGTTTTTTGATGCGAACATTGTCATGTTTTTATTCTTTGAACTTTTGGAATTTGTGATTGTCTGGGGTTCTTGGAAATTATCATTGTCGTGTATTAAAAAAAGTTAAGGAAATAATAATACATAATATTTAAATGACAATTCATGTGAAGGGCGAGGGTAACTTTAAAAATAAACTAGTCATAAAAAATTTACTTGATGGGTCAAATTTATACCCTCCTGGAGGTTTGAAACGGGGACTCTAGCAATGGACAGAGTGACAACATCCTGATATTGCACCAATAACAATACACCACATTTAATTAGTAGTTTCGAATCTTCCTGAGATTGCACCATTAACAATTCACCACACTTAATTAGCAGTTTCGAGTTTTGATTCTACACTGATTACAATACACACTGATTGCGCATATACTATATGTAGATTTTAACCTTGTACAATATATACTGCAAACCAATTTTTAGTAAAAGAACATAAAATATACAATGGAAAATACAAACATTACACAAAGATTTTCCCCCTGGAAACCCAAACCGGGAAAACCAACATATTCTATATTCATTCATGTGATACATTGTTTACAATAAAAATATACATATAGGAGCCAACAACATCCAAAACCCTAACCCAATTACATGGATTAGTAAACAAACCTAATTCCTTAACCGGAAATAGAAAACCATCAACAAAAACCATGTGCCGAAAAACCGTCCGACAATGGAAATGAAAATCGAGGCAACACGAAAAATGAGGCAAAAATGTGACATGTTTCTTAAGGCAAAAACAAATTTCTCGGGATGTTGCCACCGAACCCCCGCATAGGGGGATGTCGCCCCCTTGCACCCTCCCTCAAACCCCCCAATGCGCCCGAAGCAATGTAGACATCACTGCTCATGCAAAGAATATAACACATACCCAACACTATCTTGATTGCTGCATTTAATTAGCAGTGCATTTAGTGGAAAATGGTAGGTGTGAAATTGAAAACAAGTTTGAGTTGACCTTGTTCAAACATATTTCATCACTTGCTGCATAGAAGGAACCTTGGAGGCCGACTTTGCAGTGTAGAGATACCCAATTCTCAAGGGATCCCACGTTTGGATTTATAGGAGCATCGTTGAAAAGTTTTGGGTTCAATGCACTCATGCCATGCTTTTGTTTCATAAAAAAAAGAAACCTAAATAATGAAATTCCCATTAAGCCCATCAGGAAAACCACCATTACAATCGATTATAATGATGCAAACCCAAAACTATAGACAACAATGTTTGCACATTCGAAGGGAATGAATGGATTTAAGGGAAACTAACCATTTGTAATGATTGTGATGTGTTTTATTGCTAAGATGAAATATTTATGAATTATTGGTAAAAGCACTCCCAGTGGAAAACTAAAAATGGCATAAATATGGCTTTCCATCATCGATGTTGGAATTGTGTAAAGTAATCTCAGAATGTGAGATGGTTAGGACCAAGTTATGATTAAGGGGGAGTCTAACATGCCAATGAACCATGTAGGTGAAAAGGATTCATAGAGAAGTTGCGAATACAAAGGTTACCCATGTATCTTGGTAGATGGATTTCTTTTTATATGGACATCAATAATAAGCTTCCCCAAGTCAAGATCAAGGGGGAGGATTCCTAGAGAACTAGTGAGTATAGAGGTTACCCATGTATCTTGGTAGATGTATTTATTTTTATATGGACATCAATAATAAATTTCCCCAAGTCAATTTTAAGTAGGAGATTGTAAAGAGTCAAACCAGTAGGTCAACGATGGTGGTTTTTGGGCCCATGGTTTTGGTATCCCGTTGTATTGTGCCCGTGGATTGGATGTAATAGAGCCTATTTAAAGGCTCAAGATCTCCATTGTAATATGCCTTGATTGGTTGAACTTTGGACTTGCTTGGTCAATTTGGCCAAGACTAATAGATCTATTAAAAGTTGGTTTTGTTGGTCTTGGGTTTCGAGGATAAATCATGGTGTCATGTGCTTGATATTTTTCTTGTGCTATTTTTAATCTCTCTTATTCCTAGAAAGCAGTATGAGAGGAGGTATATGATTCACTCTCTCATGGGAGGGCCTAGGGATATGGAAGCTTGTGACATTAAGGTGAGACTATATTGTTTTGAGAGTGATATGTTTGTCCATCCATTTGTTGTAATTGATGTAGTTTCTATGTGGAAGGAGAGGAGCCACCATTTGAGATCGAGACACTACGAGCAAGAAGAAACCATCATCAAAGGAAGAACATGAGCCGATTTTGTAAGGCTCAGTCGTCGAGTGAGTGAGTTTTCATGCTAAAAGAAGAAGCTGCCATTTAGAGAAGACTTTCTCCTTCGAAGGAACCACAATTGCTAAAGAGAAGATCATTGAGTATAGATATATGATATCCATGCTACATTTGTTGAGAAGGCATGAAGGAGAGTATATCCATCATTGTGGAGAGGAGAAGCAACTTGTGGGGAAACATGATTAGTGTCTCGGTTAAAGCCATCATTTTGAAAGGGAACATTGAGCTATCTGGATCCTGAGTATTATAGCATCCATTATGTGATCATGAAAAGCACTACCTACAGCTTCAACATTCTGCTCTTAAAGACATTGAGTGGGAAAAAATCCATCGATCTGTAGTAAAAGGAGGAGGTGTTGACAGTGGAAATACCGCTAAAAGAGAGAGTCTGAGAAGCAAGTGAGGAGGTGGATTTGTTCAAGAAGGAATGCACAGATGTGAGCAAGTAGGTATTTAATGGAGCTAAAACGTGAGATGGTAGCACTGTATAATCGAAGATTCTGGAGTGCATGAATGTTGGGCTTGTAGCAATCGTTAACAACTGCAAAAAACTAAGGAAGGTGTCCACAGGGTTAAAATCTCCATAATTAAGGGTCTTGGTGATGATGGATTCACACTTGGTTGCAGATGACCACTACGGTAGCCATGGTAGTGAACAATAATTGCTACAATCTTGAAGCTACCGATTGCGGGAATACTAACAAAGAGGCCTCTGTGGCCTTTACATTGACCTACTAAAGGAAAGTCATCTTCCGAAGAGAGGGACAAAGTATTATGGTATGGTTATGGTGGTATTTTCACTGGCAAGGAAGAACGTTGCCAAGAGTATCACACAGAGACCAAGGATCTCCAATAGTATGTCAGTTTTCTTATGTCACCTTTGAACCGAATGTGGCTAGGTGAGTAGCTCATTGCGACGCGAAGTTGCAGGAGGTGGCATTGGATTTGGTCATAGATACTACACTTGATCAAGAACTTGATCTAAAGTAAAGGAAGCATCTTTAAATGAAGAGGCAAAGAAGAAGTGACGGTGAGAAGAATTGAGAATGATCTTAGTTTTGTAATTGGCTTATGTTTTGGGTACATGATAAGGCTAATATTTGTGTTGTTATAAAGCATTTTGAATGCTCTTTTCGCCTAAGTTAAAATGATGTAACAATGCATATGCGAGAATTAAGGAGTGCATGATCAATTGTATTCAACACACCATAATTGTTTGGACCCAGTTGGAAATCCTAGCCTTAGGCATATTGTATTCTCCATGCTTCTTGTAAGTCATGTTATTTAGACATACATGTAACATTACGAGGGTGGAAGGTGTACTCGTATGCTAGCTTGATGTTTTATTTGGAGAAGTTATATCTTCGATTAAGGGGGAATGTGTGAATTAATCTCAAAATGTGAGATGGCTAGGACCAAGTTATGATTAAGGGGGAGTCTAACATGTTGATAAAGCATGTAAGTGAAAATGATTCCTAGAGAACCAATGAGTACAAAAGTTGGTACCCATGTATCTTGGTAGATGGATTTGTTTTTATATGGACACCAATAATTAGTTTCCCCAAGTCAAGTTCAAGGGGGAGATTGTTGGGTTAAACTTGACTCGATGAAAGAGTCAAATGAGGAGGTCAACAATGGTGGTTTTCAGGTCCATGGTTTTGGTGTCCCATGGTATTGTGTCAGTGAATTGCATGTAATAAATCCTATTTAAAGGCTCCATATCTCCATTGTAAGATGCCATGCTAATTGGTCAGTCTTTGGTTTGGTCGGTTTGGACAGGACTAATAGATCTATTAGGAGTTGGTTTTCCTAGTTTTGGGTTTCTAGGATAATCATGGTGTCATGTGCTTGATATTTTTCTTGTGCATGTTTTTCATCTCTCTCTTATTTAATAAGAATCAGGAACGAGGAAGATGAAGGAATTTTTGTTACGTCTGAGAAGTCTTGCAACTTCTCAAATGATTGTGTCGAGGCTTCTCGAAGGCATGCTCTTCGACCCTTTTTTGGTGAAATCCAAGACATATTTGAGGTGCAAGATCCTTTCAACATTTCATGCTCTTTTTCCTTTTCCTTTCCTTATGATCTTTATGTTGGTTGTATTGTTCTGTTTGTTGCTAACATGATTACATATGGGTTCTACAAATTGTTTTTTGTTGCAATGAGTTTTAGTAACAATCTTGCCTACTTTATTTTATATCATATGAGCTTTCAAGAGCATAATTTCAAATAAAACAAGTTTTGAATAAGGTCTTGAGTTTGATTTTCTGGTTATTTTGTATTGTTTATTGCATCAACATGCTAGAGATGACATCTCAATCTTGTATGTTTTCTTTTGGTAATCATTTGAGTCTCGATCCGACTGCATTTCCTCTTAGTCATTTTCATATACTACTACGATGTCAAATGCATACTATATTTGGGGTAGTTATATATGGTTTCCTATCTCAAATAATTGCATCATCATCAGAAAAACATATTTATGTATATGGCTTGGGAGGCTGCCCATTTTTAGGTCATGGTAAATAGGGATCTTCTTTTTGGAGTTAAATTGTGTTGACGATATATTTCCCCCATGACTTTGGGTCAAGTCACAATAGATAGAGACCGGATTGAGAAGGTTGAAATCTTCCCTAACAAACAAATGTGCAAATTGAAAAATAACTACTTTTTGCTAGGAGAGAGTAGGGAAAGAGAGAAGGAGAAAGTGTGCACCTTAAACCCTTCTTTCGATGTCGATCCTCGCTCCTACTTTTCGAAGCGTTCCTGACTTTTTTCGCAACAAGCCCATAAAATGAAATCAAGACAAATTATGCAATGAGGTAGTTACATAATCAAGTAGTGCATATATCATGTATTATATCCAAAGCAAGTATGAAGAATGATAACATACAATTATTGCAATGAACCAAAAATTGGAGGGAAAGAGAACTCTTATATTAACACCAAATATCAAAGTTAGTTACAACCTGAATCGCTTCTGGCATTGCTTCAGAGCCAACTTCACGGGTTTCTCAATAGATCCTTCAAGCATCTACTCATTGATGAGGCTCTTTCTTGAATAGCCCAATAAGGATAAGGAGACACATTATGACTATATAAGAAGGAAGAAACACTGGAAAAGGAGTTTCCGGGTTGGGGGATGATACTCAGAGGATAAAAGGAATAGGGAAGCTTGCTAGATTTCAACAACATAACTTTGCACCAAAAGAGTTGTCCCGATTCTATCCCTCAATGGTGCTTTTATATCTTCCCCAAGCGGTTAGAGAAGTTGGAATCTGTTTTGTAAGGACATGGGGACGTTGGGAAATGAGCCCAACTGAAAAACCCACTTGAAAACTCAAAATTATTTTATTTTTCATTATTTTTTAGGGCATTCGCAGGTTTTACACTGACAAGTCGTAGATGTCCGTGCTCTGCATTAAAGGAGCCCACAAATATGCAATACCCTTGTTTCCCCTAGCTTGTAATTAATCATTAGTTATGATTACCATGCTATGGCATGTGAACAATGTAATGTATTATTGTCTAGACTGCTAATAATTAGCTGTGGGGGGCTGAAGCCTTGAAGTACTGGCCATGATATCACTGGAGAAAAAAGAGTGAGAAAACTGTGGAGAGGGTTCATTATGTCAAAATGACCCAAATTTCTCCTTGCTGAAATAATAAGCCTCATCCTAATCCCAAGGAAAAATCAGTTAATAAGAAAAGGACTGGTGGTTGAACAATCAACTATCGCAATGAATGAAAGCATGGAGGGTTTGGCTGGGGAGACATAAAAATGTCAGCTCAAAGTACCATAGGCGACAATTTTTCCTGCAGGCCCAGACTGATTTGAGTTTCCTTCTGACAAAAGGAATGAGACAGGTCCAGAACCTTCACGAGGAGGAGAAAGGCGTGCAAGAATACACACGAAGATAGACAAGAAGGAGACACACCGGGAGGGGAATGCATGACCCGAATATGCAGAAGGAAAGAGGAAGAGCGTGTGAGACTCTCCAAATGAGAAGAAGAATTGGAAGCTTTATAAGTTGTTCTACTTACTAGAGAGAACAAGAGAAAGGATTTCTGAGAATTTGTAGAAAACATGACCTGAGTAGAAGATCACGAGCTTGATGTTGAGGGAGCATTTGATAAACCTCACAGAGGCCGTGACAAAGAGAGATATTCTCCGAGGAATTGCAAGAGTTGTTGTGACAGAGAGAGTCTCTGAGAAACTGCAAAAGTTCCTTAGTGATATCATGGCTTGGCATAGGGGTGGATAGATTGCTAAGAATGAATGCCTCTGAGCCTATTGTTGGGTGGAAAGGTGAACACCCATAGTCAGTTGGTCGATGATCGACTGTAATAGATAAGTATTTCGTTTTCCCTGTGCACTTGGATTAAAATGCATGATTTGAATGTTTGTAATTGTGCTTCACGTGAAATTAATGATTATAATGCTTATTGCTCTTCTATAAGCCATTGTATTTGAATGGGCATAAGGTGACAAGCTTGGCCTCTGGGCTGGTTCGAAATACCGCACCCTTTTTTGAACTTAATTTCTATGAATTGGAGGGTGCTCCCTTCAAACCAGTTGTCCAAGAAACCATGGGCTCATGCCCATGGCCTTAATCCAAATCTTGGCTAAGAGTTAAAGAGTGTAGCATCTAGTGCTTGACAAAGTTCCACAGGACCAGGTCCATGGAACCCTTCGCTACACTGAAAAAGGAGCTAAGCTATTCGGGACTCCGAGAGTCTGGAACTACGGGGTGTGAACATGACAACATCCAAATGCGCTAAAGGTGATCCGTCGAACTGGTAACTTGACGGATGACCGACGACTGGCGGTCAGTTACCCGTAAACATGGGATTTGTCCCCTTGCTAAACCCCGATCATATTCTCGATCATGAAGTAACGCAAGGCATAGATCTCAGGGTATTCAAGATATCCTCTGACCAATGGATCAATGTCGTGGTCAGTCCAACGTTGACCACTTCGAGAGAACATAGGTGTTATAACACCAAAACCCCCGAATGTCGGAGTTGCAAAGTATTGTGGTCCGTCGATCTACAGATCCTTCAGAATCCCTCTCGGCCGTCTGATTGTGGGGATGTGCTTATCACGTCAAGAGCACTTGGGGGTCCATGTGTCGAGCAACGATGATGCCATGTGTGGCAGCTTTGTAGCAGAGCAAAGAGATGTCGATGACCTGAGGCATGTGCCATGTATCTTGCCAGTGTGTTTCGAGTTCACAAGTGTCTCTCTAGGAGTGGCCTAA
>ML777894.1:599925-631673 GCA_009831015.1 Picea engelmannii | reverse complement strand
CGATTTCGGGGTTTTCGTTGTCGAGTGAACTAGACATTTTAAAGTCCCAATCGCCGAATCTCCAATGACTTATCTCCCTCGTAATTTCTACAAATCTGACGGTTGTCGGCCTTTCGGGAAATTTGAATGGGATCCAACGGTCACTGGATCGCTGTCTTCCTTCTTCTCTGCAAACTCTTGCTGCGCGTGTTTTCTTCAATGCTATTCCTCCTGAGCTTTTATGTCCGAATCCCCAAGAGGTTTTATCCTTCATATCCTGCCATCTCCTCTGTTGCCATCAATGATAACAACCATCAACACGCATTCGTTGCTTGTTCAATATTTGCCAACACACTTCGGGATCTCCCATGACCATTAGATCTAGACCGTGGTCAGCTCGGTGCTGACCACTCTGGGATAAAAGAGGAAGTTACGCAACATATTCCCTGAACGTCGAAGTTACGAAGCAATGGAGGCCGTAGATCTATGGATCTACGTGGACACATCTTGACCGTGACATCTAAGGGGCGTTGGAAGGTTGTCAGTCAGTAGTGATGTGGCACGTTGACATCACCCAGGGTGATGTGGAGCCGCATTCGACATGCCATGTGTCACCTTGATTCGTGCTTTTCACAGACCTTATGTGCCCATTAGTGTTAATGTTTAAGCCATTATTATAGTTCTTTGCATTTCAATAGATAAAAATAGAATAATACAAGATCACTGAGAAATACACAATCACAAGAGACACAACATTTATCCTGGGAAACCCTCTAGGGGAAGAAAACCCAACAAAACTTCCTTATTATAGATAGCCAATACAATGCCAAGAGATAACTCAAACTAATACATAAGATCCTCTCCCAAATATGCGCCACTCTCTCTCCTTCTTCTCTAACCGCAGTTCCGAAACTTGTCTCTCAATGAGCAAGTGAGGTGTGTGTCTAAGTGAGGTGCTAGCCTCCTTATTTATACAAAACTGGCACGTGTGAAGTGTCTCTTCACTAGGAGGGCCGACTTCTCCAACTGGGTGGTTATAACCACCTTTATTACATTTCGGGGCCTCTTGATATATTCTGGACCGACTTCTTCTATTGCCTTTTACAATTACATTATGACCAATTCGCAAAAGGGGATTTGGTCCTTTTACAATAGCCGACATGATCAATCCACAATGGGGATTGATACAATGATTAATATATCAAATAATAATAAGAATACACTTTGCAGTTACATTATTTTAACAATTAGAACGTGTCACGTGTCACCCAGTGATGGGGCCACATGTCATCACTGCCTTGTTGCGTGTCATTCCCCCTGGAACATACTTGATTGGCATAATAGCGGGCGGAGTACTAGGGACCTGCCTATCCTTGACTGTGCATTTAATGCACCATTGCATGTAAGGGTGGACCCTTCAGAAGTCCAGGAATTCGGGACTTCGGGGGTTTGGGGTGTAGTATCTTAGATAAGCCAAAAGGGCCGAAGGCCATAGCCATGTGGCAAGATTTCAAGGTCCTTCGGGAGTTTGATATTTCGAGACTCTGAAGGATATGCGCGTAGAAATAAAAATGGGTGTTCAACGCTGCAGTGCCGAACGCCGAATTCCCATAACCTTGTACGTTAAATGAGGACGAAGTTCCATAAATGGATTTAACGATGGATGGATTTCCACCATAGATGAAAGAGCACTAGGGAGCTACAGGACTTTGAGGAACCTTGGGATAGTACGAATGAGGTGAATCCACGTGGGTGCCATGTGGCCTTTGACCAATGATGCTCACAGAACTTCGAAAGGGCATAACTTCCAATCCATAGCTCATATTTGAGCATGGTAATGATGGTTGGAAAGCTCTTGATGAGTAGAAGGTGATGGATATTTCAAGAAGAGGATTCAAGATGATTAAGGAAAGCATAATTTTGATGCCCCATCCCGAAAAAAGTGTACTTAGGAGTCAGGTGTGTTACAATATATGTGCAAAAGACAAGTTTTTTAAATAATTTGGATGAGGCAAGTTGGAAAATTGTCTAGCAAGCCAAGGGAAAAGGTTAGGCCATGGCACAAATGCATAGGTGTGGCATTTTGTGCTATAATATATGCCCCCTAATGTGTGAGGCCAAAAGGGAAAAATGATGGCCAAAATACATTAGAAACTCTGAGAGGCGAGGATGCATTGAAGTAAACCCATGAAGGTTCCCGAAGAACTGATCCAAGAATAAAAACCATCAATAGAAATCAAGTAAGAGTATTCTCTTCCCAAGTCAAGCATACCCATGCTCAGGGGTGATATAAGCATGGTCGCCAAATCAAGTACACCGTGGATCCATGGTATATGTGAAATATAACTATAGTCCATGACCACAAATAATCCACAATGGATCCATGTGATATATATGAAGTAGCAAGCATGGCCACGAGGAATACACAGTGGATCCATGTCAAAGTAAATCATAGTCACGAAGAGATAAACATTGGAGCTATGTCTTAAAATCAATAAAAAAGGATATTTGGGACAATGGAGAGAAGAAGTTGATCCTTTTCAAGTACCAATGTCCATGAGCTGGCACCATATGGGTCGGGAAGGAGCACAAAAGGCATGATGCTCGTACTTCACCTACGATCTTCACAACGATCTATTGTGGTACATGTCTACACTATGTGAATAGATGAGTCAAAGTCAAACATAATGAGACATTGTTTGATTACCGATCATTGATGTATACCGTTAACAAACTCAAGACAACCCATTGATGACGATAATGGGTGTCAAGGTACCATGGTGCAATCTAACAAGCGTGAATAAATGAGATAACGTCAAACACCTGGTAGAATCTATCGATCAAAGGACATTTATGTATTCCCACTGTCAATAGGGAGGAAACCTGCCTCTGATGACTGCAATCCCTAAGGTAACAAATATGACTTTAGATCCCTATCCCAGAGCAATATACGTTGAAGTTGATGGGAAGATATCTACTGGAAGGATTGAATTAAGGCATCCTTCATCATCCAACACAAGGGGTGATAGAAGGCCAAATATTTGTAAGAATTTGGATGAAGAGACAGATACTTGTGACGATGAGATTGAATTGACTAACTTGGGAAGGCCGACTTGCAATGTCAGGAACTAACTGCAGAATGGTCGACTCAGGTTGAAACTTTCCCTTGAACAGATGCATGACACATTATGTGACTTAGGTAGCATGGAATATTAACTAGGATACATTTGTGACACAAGAGGCATCAACAAATGCTCCACATGGTTGGAAGAATAACCAATTGAGGGAGATAAAACTTAAAATGAGAAAAAGTCTCTTAAATCCATACTAGACCCAAAATGATGAGATGCAGACTCAATATTGTAATTTGTTCAAGGGTGATAACACTGCTGCCAACACAAGAGATAAACGCTTTCCCCCCCTTTTTTTATTTTATTTTATTTTTTAAATTATTATTTTTGTCTTTTTCATATTATAAAAGCCTGAAAAGGAATAAAAGAATGATATAATACAATGGAAGAAATGAGTGTCGCGAACAAGAAAATTAGTCCCAGAGTGTAAGGAACATACCTAAGCTCAATGCAAAGAAAACATGTGCAGGATAAGGACACTCATGGAATGTTTCCTCCAAGGATAAGGTGTCGAGTCACAAAGGAAAAAATTGCAAGGCTGGGGACTTATACGAATGCATAAGCAGTTGGTTCAACAATAGAATGTTGAATCCGACATTAGGCCTAAAAGCGCGAGCAATCAATATGAAATGTAGTTACAACTCAACTTTAGGAACTAAACCTCCTATGGTGGTGTTTTTCGTAAGTTTAGTCTCCAAGGTCTGAAAAAGAGTAAAATAATACCAAGGAGAACTCTTCTAGTCAGAGTTTGACTAGAGTATTCCTTTTTCGTAAATAGTCTAAGGGTTAAACTTATACCAAAAAGACGTCCTTTCAGATCCATTTTACGAGTGTGAAAGAAACAAGGTCACTCGACCATCTTTTCATGTTTAAGGAGTCTAAAAAGAGCTTAACTAAAACTCCAGTGTCCTTTTTCGTAAATTTAGTATCTTGAGCCTAAAAAAGTGTAAAACAAAACCGAGGAGAACTCTTCTAGACATGAGACTAGATTATACCTTTTTCATAATTAGTCTATTCGGTCTGAAAAAAGGGGAAAACTTGTGCCGAAAAAATGTTCCTTTAGATGCATTTAAATAGTGTGAAAAAAATAAGATCACTCGAAAATCTTTTCAATTTTAAGGAGTCTGAAAAGAGCTTAATTATGGACTCCATAATGTTGTTTTGACCAACATATAAGGGAGGGAGTCCCATGGGTAATGACCGGAGTAATATTGAATAAGAAGGATGAGGTTCGAACGTATACTCATCGTGGGGCTAACTAAGACTCATGAGCCTAAAGGACAAGCTTGTTGCATGAGTGCCATCATACAATGAGATTCTAAACTAAAGCACCCATGGAAGGTAGGCTCTACCATCAACAAAACAATACTTTTGAGCAGAGGAGAAATTTCCATTGTTCATCAGTGGGGTTGACCCTAGGTTTAAGTGGCAATTACAACTGATAATGGAAAAAGTTCAGGTGAATGAAACCTATACTAAATGTCAGTTATGAGAAAATTACCTACCTAGAGTCTTTTGATAGACTCGAAAAATTGACAAAAAGAGACCCAATATCATCCAAAGTATAGCCTAAGACCTACAAAAATAACCACAAAGCTACACGGGACTATTCATTAGTTGAGCTTTTGGAAAAAGATCAAAACTGTAGGAAGTGGGTTTTCACAATTTGATTAAATACTAGCATATTTACCCATTTACTAAGTCATTTTACCATTTTACCAAAAAATTACCCAAAGTGAGACAAAACCCTTAAATTTCCAATGAATATTCGTGGAGCTTGGAGAAACAAATCCTTTGCTTCCTGGACCAAGTAAGTGCCCACACCTTATCTTGCAATTTCGTTTGTTCATTTACTCAATTTTATGAAAAAATGGGGCTTAACCCTTCTTTGTCAAAATTGACGCTACGCATCCGCGGGCTGCCTTAAGGCAACCCACAGATATCCATAGTTGGTATAAATACTAGTCGTGGATATACGCGACTGTTCGAACTAAAGACCACAGATGCCCAGAGATACTTTTGAAAAATAAATGCTAACTTAACTTTTCTTGTAAATTGGATAGCATGTTTTTTCACTAGAGAGAGCGTGAACACGAAGAAGTGGATCGGGTGGTCTTTGATGTTGATGATGCCAAACAATATTTATGTGAATATGACATGTATAAGTTTTTTTAGATTGGTGGCATGAGGGCCCAACGTAGATTACTAAATCTCTTGATTGAATATTGACACCCTGATGTTGAAGCCTTTATGCTTGTAGGGCAATCATTGACAATCACCATATAAGATATCTACTTTATCACTGGTTTGTCTAGGAGAGGAGAAGTACCAAACTTCCAAACTTGAGGAGGAGGTGGTCAAAGTATCAATGATTACATCAACGAGTACTGTGATGCTGGTGCTGGGAAGAGTGGATCTCAAGTGCCCATCAAACAAATTACCAATTTGAGCCTCCAAGTCATCCTTTACACTATGGTGCAAATAGTGGGATCCAACTCTTTTCATTTGGATTCTCGGTTCCAAATGCAACATGGGTTTGAATGCTTGAGACCCATTATGTTCGACTGGAGTACGACAATGCTAAACATCATGAAGTATCAACTTATAGATTGCAAGATCAAGAAGACTAAAAACTTTGGCTTTGACAATGTCCTATGCACTTTCTTCTTTGAGAGGGTTCCTATGATGAGCCCGAGGACATATGTATGGGGACACTTGCGACCACGGAGTGCCATGGTCCGATGGACCGAGTTGATAGCCCAGCTAGAAGGGGGGAAAGTATCCAACCTGTATGAAGACGAATTTTTCAGTTGGTGGGAGCGACAAACTCCCTTCATCGAGGATTACCCCTATGCTGGGATCAACTTTACAGATGACCTCGATGTCATCATTCCTATTGAGGACGACCCCGATGTCATCATTCATATATATATATATATATATCATATCTTCTTGTGAGATCCATAATATTCATAAGTGCTTTACTTTGTATGCAGATATACCGATGGACCGAGTTGATAGCCCAGCTAGAAGGGGGGAAATTATCCAACCTATATGAAGACGAATTTTTCAGTTGGTGGGAGCGAAAAACTCCCTTCATCGAGGATTACCCCTATGCTGGGATCAACTTTACAGACGACCCCGATGTCATCATTCCTATTGAGGACGAGCCACAAGATATAGGTAATTTTTTGTTTTATGTTATTTCATTTTTATTTTCCATATATATATATATATATATATATATATATATATATATATATATAGATAGATGGAAAGGTAAAAAGACATATCTCTTGTGAGATCCATCATATTGATAAGTGCTTTACTTTGTATGCAGATAGAACATCTGTGAGGTCGGTTAACATCCTGCGACAAAGTCGATGAGGCAGAGAGGAGGTGGGTCCCGGTGATGACGTAGATAGGACCTTGCACAGTGTGGGAAGAAACTTTGAGGCCCTCATTCATAACATGCCTATGGAGACTATTGATGACCTCCTCATATGCATGCAACGCCATGATGTGGGGGTACCTAGACCATGGGTTAGACTGTTCTGACATTTGGCGAACACCGTCATTTGCTATGACAGAGTCCACCAGCTTCAGGCCTAGATACATTATGTGCTCATAGAACGATTTTTTGTACTTATATGACATTCATGGGCTAGGGGCCCCACATTTTGTACTTATGAATCTCATTTTGTTACACACACACACACTATCTTTATTGTGCGTTATATATTTTTTATGTGTTTTACTTGCAAATGAAAATATTTACACGTGAATGTGTGTACTTACATTAGTGGTTATGTAAATGCCAATATAAAATATAATTAGTGTAGGCATCAACTAGTTCATTAGATATCCTAGGAACATGCTCATAAGTAATAACATCAAATTAATGTTCTAGAAGACGTACCCTAAGGAAAAGTCGTACCAACATCGAATCGAGTATTTGATATAAACCATTCAACTGCGAAACCACCAAATGTGAATCCAAGAACACTTGAAGGCGATTAATGACACATGAAAATGCGTCTCACAAAATCTCAACAACTACGCTATACTCAGAGACACTGTTAGTAGTTTCCCTGAGACATGCACCTCCAACAAACACCAGCTAGATGGAAGGAAAATAAATTACCCATGCATTGGATGCTAAATGTTGAGTATGGTGACTAGCACTATCTACGAATCCAAAGAAGACCAATGACTCTTCGGGCATCCACCTCACAATAGAAGCACATCAATCACTAATGAAACAAGGAGGCAAAAAAGTATATACAAAATATGGACAAAATAGACAATAGATACAAAAAGTGCCAATGCTCGAGCCTTTAGGATCAAGCATAGTACTTCTTAAGATATAGCCCATTTTTGGGCTCTGACAACACATTACCTTCATAATCAGTGAGCTCATAAGATCCTTTCTCCAACACACATCGCACGACATATGGGCCGTACCACACGGGGTTGAATTTTCCTGTCCCTAGGGGTTGCTTGTCCTAGTCATAGACCAACACAAGGTCTCCTTCGAAGAAAACCCTAGGAAGAATAGATTTATCATACTGAAACTTAACGTTCTTCTTGTGCACCTTGTTTGCTAAGGCTGCATCTCGATGTTGCTCATCAAGATGTTCAAGGTAAACTAAGTTCTCCTCAAGCTGAGTCATATCAGGAAGGATATCAACCGCGATTTCTAATGAAGGGATCTCACATTCAATTGACAAAACTACTTCCATTCAGTGGATGAGTGGAAAAGGAAAAAAAACCTATAGCATTTTGGACTAAGCTCATGTAAGCCCACAATGTTGGATATAACATCAAGTGCCAATTCATTTGGGTTGAGTTAACCATTCTTCTTAATATCATCTTTAATGATTTATGTATGGCTTCAACCTGACTATTGGCATGAGGATAGTAGGGAGACAAATGCTCCTACCTAAAACCCATCTTTGATGCTAATTTTGTCATCATGCGGTTCTGAAAGTGACTTCCATGGTTAGTGACAATATCCATTGGAACCCCAAACCTAGATATGACCTGATTAAACATGAATAGTACTGCAATTTCTGCATCATTAGAAAATGTTGGCATAGCCTTTACCCACTTGGTGAAGTATTCGACAACCATGAAAATGTAATGATTCCTCCTAGTCGAGGTCGACTGGCATGTCATAAAATCTACCCCCTACTTGGTGAAAGGTCCAACAATAATAACATGAAACATGGGAGCGAGATGTGCACACATTTTCTTAGCGAATATCTGACATGGGTGACATTTCTTGACTACCTTGATACAATCTTTGAAGATTGTGGGCCAAAAGTACCCGACACGCAAAATATTTTGGGTTGTTTCCAACCCAGATAGGTGACGACCACATGCTCCACTATGGAAATCATTTAACACAGCCTTTGCTTCTTCAAAAGTCAAACAACGACGAAGAATCAAATCCACCCCACGCCGATACAACATGTATGCGATAATGAGGTAGTTTTTCCATGTGACGAATTCATCATCGCTTGTCTCATGAAC
This sequence comes from Picea engelmannii, assembly GCA_009831015.1. NCBI lineage: Eukaryota > Viridiplantae > Streptophyta > Pinopsida > Pinales > Pinaceae > Picea > Picea engelmannii. Next base: position 623,028 of record ML777894.1, on the reverse strand, counting down.
AATTCAGAGGGAAGTTAAGAGTCTAGAGATATATAAGAATATCTCCATACCATGGGTCAGACGAATATATGATGAAAATATACTCATTTGGAAATGAGTTAGTCATTTCGCTTTCCTCATTCTCAATTGGGAATTTCGACATCAACTCGGTGAAGATCAAATACTCCTTGGACTTTGCAGATGCAAAATCCAAATCAAATTCTTGAAGCACAACAATCCATTTGTTGTACTTTCTGCTAATAATTTGCCTAGTCAAAACGTATTGGAAAGGATTAATGGTGGCAATAATGGTTGTCTTGCTTAGCAGAATATAGTGTCAAAGTTGCTGGATATCATGAAACGTTTACAGTGCCATCTTTTAAACCTATGAATACTTGAGTTCAGACCCATAAATGCATGACTTAAATAATAGATCACGTGCTGCAAGAACTCATCATCTTCTTGAACAAGAACCATGCGAATCGAGGATTCAACTGTTGCCAAATATAACAAGAAATATCGATTGTAGTTGGGGGGGCTCAACAAAGGAGTCAAAACCAAATATTTTTTTAACACATCAAACAAATGTTGTGCAGCTTCATCCCAATAAAATGGGACCCCTTTCTTGAAAAGGTGCATGAAGCCTTTCATGATGTTGGTATAGTTCAACACAAATCGCCAGAGGAAATTTTCCTTTCCCTTTTGAAGTTGTCTAATCGTATGCGGGGGAGGACACTGAATTATTGCCTCAACCTTTTAGGGGTCAATCATGATCTATTTTGTAAAAATGATGAATCCAAGAAGACGACCAGAGGTCACACAAAATATACACTTGCGCAGATTCAATCAGATCCGATAGTAATGGCATTGTTCAAAAACCAAGTGGAGGTGTAAGAGATGTTGGACTCTTTTCTGCGAATGAGTTGTAAGATCATCTAAGTATACCTCCACTATATTCTTCAAGTCATGAAAAATAAACATAATGGCCTTCTGGAATGTAGCACCAACATTTTTAAGACCAAAGGGCATATTCTTATAAGCGAAGGTTCCCCAGGGACATATAAAGGTTGTCTTGTGCTGGTCCTCGGGACAAATCTCAATCTAGTTGTAACATGAAAAACCATCAATAAATGAAAAGATACCACACCCGACACACTCGTCTAAGATCTGGTCGATGAATGGCATCAAAAAGTTATCTTTGGGACAAGCCTTATTTAAGTCTCGAAAATCTTGCATACACAAATTGTACCCTACCTTTTATCAACTAGAACTAGGGTGGAGACCCATTCTGTCAAAGGCATAGGGTAGATGAAACCCGTATTAAGCAAATTTTCCACTTCTTCTTTGTTTGTCGCCACCTTCCTAGGATTTACAGGTCTCAAATTTTTTCAAACCAAATTTGCGTTTTCTTAGGTTCGAATTTTGTGTTGAACTATTCGAGGATCGATGCTAGGCATTTCATCGTAAGACCATGCAAGAACATCTCAAAACTCTTTAAAAAGTGTCATGTACTGAAATATATCTTCTTGTGAGCATTCTGCTCCAATGAAGACGTTTTCAACGACATCGAGATTCCTAGAGATGTTGACCGGGATCATCTCTAATATATTAGCCATGTTTCCTTTGGTGTAGACACCATGTCTGGCTAAGGGATTGACTATCCTATCAACACTTCCAACGATAACTGACTTAAAATATCCATTCTCTACACAAACGAGTTCAGGGAGGAAATATGATCATTGATGCATACCCCCCCTTGGCCTTTCAACTTTGACTATTTCTTTGATAATAGCTTCATCTGATGGAAAGACAATGTTTAAACAATGTTGGGAGATTGAAGAGTTTTGAGCCAAAACAGGCTCGGGAAAAAGATTATCCTCCTCAGTGACTGAGGTAGTTTGATCTGGGTTTGTTGTGGCCCATTGAATGGCTTGATAAGCTAATTCAGCTGTAGACAAGGTTCAACTATCCCGGCATGGACTCGACCTTCAATCGAACTGGATGGTGAGGGTAACATCCATGGATCATGTGTATACGACATTATAAATGAAGTGACCCTATTGATGAAAGTCCTAGAAACCGAATTGCGGAAGCCGATCAAATTGGCATGAACATACGAAATCGGTGGGAAAAAATCAAAAGATCCCATAAGCGAAGGATACATTCCACAACCTATACTCTTAGTTTCTACCTGAGAGTTTTTGATCCACAGGATGGTGGACCCTGGGCTAGCCACTGCATCAGAAAGGTTGGTCACCACTTAATCGGTCGTCACAATTCTTCCCTCGTGGGGAATGCATATAATCCAAAATATTGTCGAGATGACAACTTTCATGGAATGTGTCAAACTTCTTCCTAACAACAGATTAGAATCAAGCGACGCATCAACTACTTCAACCTCCACACAAATGGATTTTCCACCTAGCTTAACTAGACAAGAAGGAATAAGACCACGTGGTCAGAACGACTGACCATTGAAAGTAGTCAAGAGGGTAGTAGAGGGGGTAAGCACATGAGAATCGATAACTTTTCAACATGACAAGGACATTACGCACGTTGAAGCACCCTCATCAACAACAATTCTCTTAGGCAAAATATTGTTTCAAATGACACCAACCTGAAAAGCTACATGATATGGAAGGCGGGGCCTCACATCAGTAACATTGAACTTCATTACGAGTTGACTGGAGGAATCAACAGCTCCTATGGAAGACAATAATGCAGCGGGCTGCAAGGGGCAACTTTGGAGCACCTCTAAAGTGGACATTTCACAAGGAATTTGAGCCAAATATTGAATAATATAATAATTTGGGGCGACTCTTGCATTGGGGTTATGCGTTGTCCATTTATAGACAACCTTAGGTATGTGCGACGTTGTCTCTTTCTAAGATTTTCTATGTGAAGAGGGGCTTGATCTTCTAAAGCTTTCTTACCCTTCTCGATCGACTTTGGATTTTCATAATTCCAAGATCTAGTCAACAAGTCTATGTCCCTTAGCTTCGAATGGCTAAGCATATTCACTACTCCTTAATATCCATCAGATGGAGGCACACTTGAAGTGCCCCCTTGCGGGTTGAAGTTTGAAGAATCACCCTGCAAATTCTGCCCTTGTGGAAAGGGATTCTTCAACACAATAAGCTACTGTTGTTGATTCAAATTTATAAGACATTGAGCTTCTTCCATCCGTGGTCATTGATGTGTAAGGTGATCTTCATCACAAATCTTACAAGAAAATTTCACCTTCATCTTTTCATCTTTTCCCCCCTCAACATTCTTATCATATTTTTTGTTATTGCCCCCATTACCCTTCTTACCCTTGCCTTTTTTATTCTCCTTAGGTTGTTGAGGACCCTTTGAAGTCTTAATTTGCACAAAATGTACATCAAAATACTGGGTGGAGGGGGTGGTCGAGCCAGAGGCCGGACCAACCACAGGTTGTTGAATAACAATTTTTTTCATTCTGGCTTGTATCCAGGTCTGCGACTTTCACTTGAGCATAAACCACTATGCCATCAACATGTGGGTTGGAATTTGGATTTTCCAAGTCAAGAGTAGACCACGATTCATCCGACATAGTCTCATAGAGCATGTTCAATTGAGAGTAAATGAACTCTAGTTGCTATGCCCGAAAGATCACTTTTTCTTCCGAAAACACTCCTGAAGTCGCAACATCCTTCAAAATGTACGGGAGTAGATATTTTCGGAACCATTCAAGGAGGAAATCTATTGGAATCATAGATTCAATCAAGTTCTTTCTTCTCCTTCATTCCCGGATATGACAAGAAATGTGCGTGGCCTTATCTTGCTCAAAATTGGCCAGAAATTTTGTCCCGACGTCGTATCGGACAAGGAGTTGGAAATGGTTTAGGAAAACCATGACTAAATCACCAAAAGTCGAGTACTTCCCCCTTTCAAGTTCAATGTACCACTTGGAAACACCTCCAGTAAGAGTGCATTGGAACAAATATAATCGAATCTAATCGTCATTAAGTGATTTGGACGAACACTACAAGTGGAACGTTGTTATGTGGTCTTGTGAATCCTCACCACTTTTCCCTTCGAATTTGGGTATGTCCGAAGGAAGTTTTATTGAGACTACATAATAGCTAGGGTCATGATGAATGGGGTCATTCATCAACTTGGATAATTCTGGAAAATGCAACGTTGCCATAAATGGTAGCCGAGGCTATGTCATTGACTGATTTGCAGCCTTAAAAGAAGGTCCTGGGTTTAAAATGGCACCAGGTTGCCAGAAAGAGTTTGCGGTTGAACCAAAGCTTGGGATAAAAACTTGTTGAACCTAGTTAAATAGAGGGAATCCTCCACCCATTTGGTTCCCGAGAGGAAAATCGAGTTTCCTCCAGTGGACCCCCCATAGAAAGGAATAAATCTTGGCATGGGGGTAAATTGACCGGGAAAGGGGTTTCCCCCTTATGACATCCCTTGTGAGGGATTCCATTTGCCTTGGAGAAGGGTACTCCCCAGCGGCACCCCTGACGAGGAAAAAGGGATTAGCCAGGGGATAGATTGACCTTGGAAGGGGTTGCCCCCTACCGAAACTATGGATGCAGTGAAAGGGTTACTCTTGAACCCACCGTAAAGTGTGAACATGGTTGATGTAGATGAAATACTAGTGGATTGAGATCCTCTACCCATAGAGGTGCCCCATCCCCATGTGGGGTTAGGGATGGAATATTGGAAAGGTCCAATTCCAATGAATGGGGCTGATGTAGGAATGTGACCTCCACCCCAAGAAATGACTTGGTAAGGAGTTGGAGTGCTCCCTACACCAACATTTGAAGACTAGGATGTTGGCTCAGAACTAACCAATGCATTAAGTGCATCCATCAATGAAATTTTGTATGAAAAAGAATTCGTTGTTGATGTAAACGATGTAGCTACACTCGAAATTCAAGTGGGACCAACAACCATTGAGGGAATGTTGTTGGTCGACGTGGCGATGGTGGATTGAATCACACCCATCATTTGGTTGGACATACTGGGAGGAAAGATTCCATTGGTAATGATCGTCGAGGTGGGAGTTGCATGGGCCCCCGACCCTAACACTAGTGGAGTGCATCCATAGTGGCCAAATGGAGAGGGATAATATTAGCGAGGTCTAATCTGAGAAGTGGGACTTGTACGACTGGCAATGGAAAATTCCCAAGTAATGGAGGATTAAAGTGTAGAGAGAACTCCTCATCTCCAAGATCCTCAACGATTACCTCCTCTGGTTCTGGAGTGTTTACTTATAGAGGGCCAATGCCTACATATCAGTCTAATCGATCAATAAGAAAATGCCGGATGGATCAAGCTAATGCCTTTGTGGAGGCGGGGGAGAATTATTTCTAACCTCTTCCTCAGGTGGAAGGCCTTGAATTCTCCTTAATCTTTGGGGTGGTTGATGAGCCACTTTGAGTGATTAACTCTTGGTGACAATATACTCACCTTCCTAAATTTGAACTACGTTCACCAATCACATCACTACAAAGCCCTAAAAGACAAGACAAACACAAACAACTTTGTCAAGATTCTAACTCAAATGGATTAGGTCTTGGGACCAGAATAACAAAAAAGTGGGATCGAGCCCTTCTAGACAAATGCACGGGTTGATTAAGTCCCATGGGCCAACAAATGAAGGTATGAGAAGTAGTTATCTTCACCTCCACAGATTAGCCTTATTCAATTCAAGTGTCATCGCTTCGCGAGGTACCCTTTAGTAGTATTAAAATGTGTGATGAAAAATCTGCTCTAGGTACTACGACAAACCCCCGTAGTCACCTTCTGATATACTAGGAGAAACAATTATGGTTACCAGCTCGTAGTCAGTGCCTGGGGGGTACAATCGACAGTCGGGATCGAATGTGTGGGCAGGGTAGCAAATTCTGAAGCCTTGAAAGCACATCCTCTCATAGAGGTATGGGTACAATTGAAACCCCCAATACACGATCTCTCCGCTATGCTCAGTCCAATTCTGGAGGGGAATATCCTTGGATATTTCTTACGCGACCTTGTGTTTAACTCCTATGTTAGAGGAGATTCCAGACTAAACCTATACTACAACTGGATTCTTCACTCCCTATCTCAGACACCTATGTTGGTTTAGTGGCCTTGGATAAATTTACTCTCCAACCTACACCAAGGCCCTAACCTATACTTGTTCGTTCACCCTAGAAAAATGAAAGTTTCTAATATATATTAGTTAAGCGTTCATTTTAATGGGTTTTTCTTTACTCAGAAATGATGCAAATGCAACTTTGGTGATGTTCTAACTGAATCCAAAATTAATGCAAAATAAGAACACAATGCAGTTTCTTCAAATGAAAAATGGATGCAAATATGATTACAAAGCAAACTCTTTTTCTTTTCAATGAAAGCACAACATTTTGAATGCAAGATTTGAGACACCTTGAAATGCACATTGCAATTTTATTTTTAAATGCCCAATTCAAACAAGAATGCAAAACTTGCACAACTAGATTCTTTTCTTTTTCCAATGAAAGGATACCACTACTAAAGTGCTATGGAAATATAACTACCCGAATGCTAAATGACTAACTCTTTTCTTGTAATGATTAGGGGCAAGGGTTCAAGAAAGGAGATGTAAGCAAACAAACATATTTTGTTTCTTTTTCATTTTTTCAAAAGAAATGAAAATCAAATAAAGGCAGATTTTCTTTTTCCTTTTCAAACAAAGGAAAGTAGGTATAACGAGAGAAAAAAATAACCTAAATCCCTGAAAATTCAGTGAAACTAGAAAGACCTCCATATAAACAAGACTGAAGTTTCAAACACCTAATAACCTCAGAATCATAAATGAAAATCACAAAGTTTTTCTTTTTCTGTATATTAAAATTTTCCAGTACAGAGTAAAGCCAAAAAGGGACTCAGGACACTCAAGAGACTTGACCAAACCAAACACCAAACCCATAAGCAATTTTTTTTCTTTTCAAAAACTCAACTTCAACATAGGTTGACAACTGTGTGTAGTGCAACTTGCTAATATCCATGGGTTGTAGAAGAACAACTCCCAGATGTATGCGGGTTGTAGAGAAGCAATACATAGATGGATTGACAACTTTAGAAAATTAAAAGGCCTCTCCAGAGAAGAGGGGTTCTAGATCTTGAAAACATATCCTAAGAATCTAAAGCTCTATGAAAAACCCAAAAAATACAAAAAACACAACAAGGGAAGCAACAAGCAAGGGACCCTAAACAAATTGACTCAAACTAGGAGTATCCCCAGTATGGTCACTAATTCTGTTGATGAGATATTTCCCCCATGACTTTGGGTCAAGTCACAACAGATCAAAACCGGATTGAGAAGACTGAAATCTCCCCTCACAAACAAATGAGAAAACTGAAAAATAACTACTTTTCGCTAGGAGAGAGTAGGGAAAGAGAGAAGGAGAAAGTGTGCACCTTAAACCCTTCATTTGATGTCGATCCTCGCTCATGTTTTTCGAAGCGCTCCTGACTTTTGCCGGAACAAGCCTGGAAAATGAAATCAAGACAAATGTTGCAATGAGGTAGTTATCTAATCAAGTAACATATATATCATGTATTATATTCAAGGCAAGTATGAATAATGATAAAATACAATTATTGCAATGAACACAAAATTGTAGGGAAAGAGAACTCTTGTATTAACACCAAATACCAAAGTTAGTTACACCCTGACTTGCTTTTGGCACTACTTCAGATCCAACTAATTGGGTTCCTCCACAGATCCTTCAAGCTTCTACTGAGCGATGATGCTCTTCCTTGAATATCCTAATAAGGATAAGGAGACACCTTATGACTATATAAGAAGGAAGAAACATTGGAAAAAGAGTTTCCAGGTTAGGGGATGATACTCAGAGGATTAAAGGAATAGGTAAACTTGCTATATTTCAATAGCATAACCTTACACTAAAAGACTTGTCCCTGTTCTAGCTCTCAATGGTGTTTTTATATCTTCCCCAAAGGGTTAGGGAAGTTGGAATCCGTTTTGTATGAGCATAGGGACGGTGGGAAACAAACCCAATCGAAAAACCCACCCGAAAACTCAGAATTATTTTATTTTTCATTATTTTTGAGGGCATCTGTAGTATTCCACATATAAAATAGTATGTGGAACATAAATATTTTAGCTAGAAATGATAGAGAAATAATTATATAATCATAACAATACGAGAACAATACCATAATAACACCTGAAAGAGCACTTTGATTACTAATAGCAATTTTCACTTGCCTCTTCGAGAAAAAAACCTCCAACAAAGAAGAGCTCTATTACAATAATACCCAAGACAATATTTCTCATACCCTCTACTTCTATTTATACTAAATCTATCTATCCAAAAGAACAATCTAGAGGAAGATCCTTCTAGAAGTGGAAGCTTCTATTAGGTCTTCTTACATTTAACTTATTCTTTCTTATTGCTAGGCCTTATTAATATTGGACTTTATTAAGTGGAATTATATTACTATACCTATGGGAGGGGTTAGGGAGGTTAGGTCCCTAACATGCCCTCCCCCTTGAAGAACAACCTTGTCCTCAAGGCTCCAGATGAGGGAATTGTTGTAGAATGATGGTTGTCTCCCAGGTGGCATCTTTTGAAGGTGTATCTTTCGATTGGAATAACACTTCCTGGATGGTGCACTGACAGTGATCCAGACGGATTTCGGTGGCCTCCCACCTATTTCAACTGGCTCATTTTGTCAGTTTTCCAATTTGGCAGTTTTTTTCGTAGTTTTCGGGTCCCTGACTTGCGGGGTCGTTTTGAGGCCCTAAAAATGTTTTTTAGGGCTTGCCACAATCAAAATGAGCTTTGATAGACAACAACAAAATGTGTAGTCCTCAGATAGGCCTTCCCAACGGGCTATCGCGTGCCTAAAACATAGATCGTATGCAAAAGTTACGACCCCAAGAAGTTGATCTACTAACTTACCCAAATGGGGCTCGGATGACTTTTGGAGCTTCATCGCCTTGGGTTAGGTTTTTTGGATGTCTAGGGTTTTTGACATTCTTGTTTATTGTAAAAATGCCTTTAGATCCTCATTGTAATAATCTTCTTGTGAATGAGTGCAACCATCACATCTCTTCTCAGAGATAAGCCACCACCATTCTGGCAAGCTTGTTTCCACTGCATTTTACAGTTTCAGCTTATTTCCTTATTGAATAGAAACCAATTTTACTGTATATCTATTATTCTATGTTAAGCATATTTTGATAATAATATGTATCTATTTCGTTATGCAAATATATTATGGATCATTGGTATCAGAGCGGTCTGGTCCTTGTCGTTCTTAATGCATGTCCCCAAAGAGGTCGGGGTACAAAGAATTGGTTCTTGAGCTTGTTTCTCTTGAGGGAAAAAGATCTTGCACGCCCAAATGACCTATCATGGTAGAAGAAAAGAAATATGATGAGACATTATATCCCTTCAAAATGTTGCTCGAGGAATCCCTCACGCACAGGGAAACGAGATGATGGATGGTTTTGTGCAAATCCTTCGACGACTACCAATAGGCGACACATCTTCCTCAAACAGAAGCGCCACCCCCTTCAAGGTACAATTAAACTTCAATATTCCTATATTTGAAGGTTAGATAGATGTAGGTGTGGTAGACAAATGGTTGAATATGCTCGAAGGGTATTTCTCTATCCATAACTTCTTGAATATAGAAAATATTACTTTTGAGGTTTTCAAAGCCGTCCCCCATGTCAAAGATTGGTGGGAAAATTTCTATGAGCAAAAGGAAACAAAGGAAGCCTCATTCTTTACAGTCACAGTCACCTGAGAGTCCTTTAGGGATGTTATTAAGGAACAATGCTACCCTCTTGGAAGCTATGACGACCTGTACACAAAATGGACCATGTTGCGGCAGGAAAGAGACCAAGCATGCCCGAGTTCACAAATATCTTCCATACCTTGCTCACCAAGCTGGGTATCAAAGATTATGAGTGACATCTGGTGCTCAAGTATCGCGACAGTATACATAGACACATACATGCCAAAATGGAGTTTCTAGACATCTCATCCTTGGGTGTGACCTACCAATATGTCGTCAAAATCGAGAAGAAGCTCAAACAAAAGATGTGGAAATTTGGGCCTTGGAACCCCTCAAAACAAAATCCAGGAAAGGGTGGCCCCAACCCGCAGAACAAAGAAGAGAGCAAAGATGGACAACCTCAGGATAACTAGTCCAGACCGCAAGAAAAGAAGGACACCAGAAAGACAAAGAAAGATACCAGGAAGTGGTGCGAATTTCATAAGAGCCCCTGGCATAACATTGTTGATTGCTGCTCGAAGCAGTCATTGGTGGCTGAGGTGAAAGCCTTTGAATCAGATGCGGGTTCCGACTCTGAGTCAAAATTGAAAAGGGGGGGACAGATCATAGACACAGAACCTAGTGCTACTGTTTCTACCACCAAGCTCCAGCCTGGTGAACCGGACGAGCCAGAGGAAGCAAGCACCTTTTTCATTCACAAATGTGGGTGAAGGGTACCCCACTGCACTTCATCGTTGATAGCAGTATCCAGAAGAACCTCATCTCAGTAGAGGTTTTCAAGTGACTTGCCGTACTGACAACATCGCACCCGCAACCCTACACCATCAGATGGCTCCACCAAGGAAGCGACATCCGCCTCAACCAACAATGCTGTCTGTCATACGACATAAAGCCCTTCAAAGATGATGTATTGTGTGATGTTTCCCCTCTCGAAGTTTGTAATGTTATTTTGGGCCCACCATATTTATGGAAATGTCATGCTATATATGAGTCTAGGCATCATAGTGTTATTATTACTTTGAAAAAGAAATTGTACAAGATACCTGAGGCAGTCCCACCCAGTGCTATTTCCTTGATCTTTGCTAAGCAATGTAGAAAGGTCATCTCTCAGACATGGAAGTTTTTCTTCTTCATGATTCTCTCTCAGAATGAGAAAAAGATCACAACCACATCCAGGATCTCTGCAACCGATCTCTCCACACAACAGAAGCAAGTGGAAAAAGGTCATGGAAGAATACTCAGATATCTTCTCCTCACCTACCGGGTTACCTCTGCATTGTCAGGTCAAGCACCCCATCAATCTGACCCTCGACGCACCACTGCCCAATGGGCCAGTCTACCACTACTCTCTGTTAGAGAATGAGGACATCAAGTTGCATATCTAAGAACTGCTCCATAAGGGGCACATCTGTCCTAGCTCATCACCTTGCGGGAGCCCAATCATGCTGGTACAAAAGAAAGATGGAACCTCACAACTCTTTATTGATTACCAGGACCTGAATAAAATCATAGTCAGAAATCGGTACCTGATTCCCTAAATCAATGACCTCCTTGATCAACTCATGGGAGGAAAATACTTTAGTAAGATTGATTTGAAGTCTGGCTACCACCAAGTCCCGATAGAACAAACAGATGTATGGAAGACTGCCTTCAAGTCAAAGGAAGGTCTTTTTGAATGGTTGGTCATGCCCTTTGGTTTGAAAAATGCTCCAACCACTTTCATGAGGATGATGGACGATATCCTGTGACCATTCACCAATACTTGTGTAGTGGTGTATCTGGATGACATCCTCATTTACAACAAGACTTGGGAAGAACACTTGCAACATATTCAATAGGTTCTTCACACTCTGCAACAACACCAGCTCTACGCCAACTTGGAGAAATGCTCCTTCGGCATGGACAAGGTTCATTACCCGAGATAAATCATTGATCAACATGGCGTACATGTGGATCCAGCCAAAATCCAAGTCATACGTGACTGCCCAGCCCCAAACACACTCACAGAGCTTCAGAGCTTCATCAGCCTTGCCAATTTATACCATAGGTTTGTGTTGGGATTCTCTCATATTTCATGGGTCCTCAGCCAAGTAACAAGGGGTGGTGGTAAGGATAAATTTTTGTGGGGTTAGTCCCAACAAAAAGAGTTCGATGATTTGATGCAACACTTATGCTCAGCCCTAGTACTTTCACTACCAGACCTGCAACAACCCTTTGATATCAAGACAAATGCTTTAGACTATGTTGTGGGCGTCGTTCTCACTCAACACGGCCACCCCGTGGCCTATCATAGTGAGACACTATCATATGATGTCTGTAAGTACCCTACTTACGAAAAATAAATGTACTCCATTGTGAAATCCTATTGCTAATGGAGACATTACAATCTTGGGAAGGAGACAATCATCCACACTGATCATAATCCACTTCATTTCACGCAGACACAAGGAAAATTGCAGAATGACCACGATTAGAAGTGGTCCATGTACTTGCAATAATTCCACCTCAACATTAAGTATAAAACGAGAAGCACCAACCGCATCAATGATTTCCTCAGTAGACCACCAGTCGTGACACTCACCACAATGCTAGACTCTTGCAACCATGAGACCTTTGGATGGCCCCAACTCTATCAGACAGACCTAAACTTCACCACCACCTACCAAATGTTGGGTGAAAATGCATTTGTCACTAATTTCCATCTTCAGGATGGGCTGCTGTGCCATCTGGGCCATATCTGCATTCCATTAAGCAAGCGAGTGAAGTTGATCTGGGAAGCCCACTATAGTCAGGTGGTAGGACACTTCGATGTTGAAAAGACAGTGGAAATTATGTAGAAACATTTCTACTGGACGAAACTTCAACAAGAGGTCAAAAAGTATATAAGGTCCTACACTGCCCGCGTGATTGCCAAACCGACCACTAAGAAATTGGGCCTGTACACCCCTCTGCCTGCACCTGACAGGCCATGGGAATCCATCTCAATGAAATACATGTTGGGCCTCCCATCCACCAAGCGGGGCAATGATCGTGTTTTTGTGGTTGTGGATCGATTTTCTAAGATGGCGATTCTGGTCGCCTGCAAGAAGAGCATCACAACAAAGGCCACTTCCAAGCTCTTCTTTAAACGAGTCTGGGTACATTTTGGAATCCCACAAACCATTGTCTTAGATTGGGATAGTCAATTTCTCAGCGCATTCTAATCAAGCCTTTGGTCACTGCTCGACACCAAACTCACCAAATCCACAACCTTTCACCCCCAGATAGATGGCCAAACCAAGGTCGTAAATCGAATGATCGTGCATATCCTGCACATGTATAATTCCAAGCACCCTCGCACATGGGATAAGAGTATCCCCTATGTTCAACATAACTACAACCAAGCCCTGTATAGTTCAACCAACCACAACCCCTTTTAGGTGGGGTTGGGATTCCAACCATTGGGTCCCATAGATGTTGCACTACCCCTTGCAGTCACCTCGACCGAATCATCTCCTGCTCCAACTGAAGTTGACAAAGCCACCTAGTTCATTGAGCAGATCCAGGACATCTGCCAACAAGCTCATGATATCCTACAGAAGTCCAATGACAAGTACAAGTAGTTCCATGATCAACATCGGGTGCCACATAAGTTTCAAGTGGGTGACAAAGTTTGGTTGCACTTGAAGAAAGAGTGCCTTACAGGACCCCATCAAAAGATTCACCCACTTCATTATGTGCTTTGCACCATCACCAAGGTTGTGGCTGATAATGCTTTTGAGCTCAACATTCCTCCTTTCCTTGGCCTACACCCAATGTTCAACGTGGATATCCTTTGACCGTATTTCCCACCATTATTGGACACCTCAGAGATATCAGAACAACTGACACCAACAAAGCTCAACCCCGACTGCATACAACATGCATCCAGTGATCAGATTGTGGACAAACATATCAAGGGAACTCACCAACAAATGATCCAACTTTATCGAGTTGTCAAAGCAGGGCAACTCTTGCACCAAGGCAAGTGGTTCACCCGAGGCCAAATTCAGCATAAATTTCCTCATCTGATGGAGGAACTCATTGCAATGGAGACCATTGCTTCCTAAGGGGGGAGGATTGATCCATATGGATGTCGGTGGCCTTCCACCTATTCCAACTGGCTCATTTTGGCAGTTTTCCAGTTTGACAGTTTTTTCCCTTGTTTTCGGGTCCTTGACTTGCGGGGTCATTTTGAGGCCCTAGACAACGTTTTTAAGGGCTAACCACAATAAAAATGACTTTTGATAGAGAGCAACAAAATGTGTATTCCTTGTATAGACCTTTCCAATGGGATATCATGCGCTTAAAACGAAGATTGTATGCAAAAGTTACAACCCCGGGAAGTTGATGTACTAACTTACCCAAACAGGGCCCACGTGACTTTTGGTGCTTCATCTCCTAGGGTTAGGTTTTTGATGTCTAGGGTTTTTGACATTCCTGTTTATTGTAAAAAGGCCTTTAGAGCCTCATTTTAATAATATTCTTGTGAATAAGTGCAACCGTGACATCTCTTCTTAGAGATAAGCTGCCACGATTCTAGCAGGCTTGTTTTTGCTGCATTTTACAGCTTCAACTTATTTCGTTATTGAATATAAACCAATTTTACTGTATATCTGTTATTCTGTGTTAAGCATGTTTTGATAATAATATGTATCCATTTCATTCTACAAATATATTCTGGATCAGATGGAGATGATGCTCTCTCTGGGCCAAGACTACTTGTGGCTGCACCCATATGGAACCTTCTTCATCCAACTCAGGGAGACTAGTTTGAGTTTGTCACTTAGTTCCAATAACCTTCTTTAAGCAGGAAATATGAAAAACATGATGGAGCTTCGACTGATTGGATAGAGCTAATTGATAGGCCACTGATCCCACACACTTGAGCACTGTATAAGGACCATAAAATTTGGGCGCAAGTTTCTGACAGTGTTGAGCTTTGAGTGAAGTCTGCTTATAAGGTTGTAGTCAAATAAATACATGGTCCCCTTCAACAAAATGGCGTTTGGAACAATCTTGATATGCTTTTTGCTTTATGTGATTCTGAGCCATGAACAAATTGTGTTTGAGGGAACGAAGAATAGCCTCACAGACTGTAATATTTTTGTCAACCTCTTGAACCTTCGAGACCCCTGATATATAGGAGAGAACTGATGGGTTTTTTTTTCTCCATAGATTGCTTCAAAAAGAGTCATGTGAGTAACTGTATGAAAAGATGTGTTGTACCACCATTCAATTAGGGGTAACCATTGAGCCCACCAATTTTTCCGCTCAGATGCAAAACACCTCAAATATGTTTCCAAACACTTGTTGACAACTTCAGTCTGGCCATCCTTTTGGGGGTGATAGGCAGTGTTGAGATGCAATTAGGTGCCCCGTAGCTTGAACAATTCTTGCCAAAAATTACGGGTGAAAGTGGGGTCTTTTTGAGAGACAATAAAATTAGGCATGCCATGAAGCTTGAAGATATTATCCATGAATATTTGAGCCACTGTGGCAGCTGTGAATGGGTGTTGAAGAGCACAAAATATGAGCATATGTGGAGAGACGATCTATGACCACCATGATGACTGACTTATTGCTCGATTTAGGTAATCCTACAATGAAATCCATAGAAATATCTTGCCAAATAGCAGGGGGAATCAAAAGCGGTTGGAGTGTGCCCAGCGTTTTGATAGTTTCTCCCTTGTTCTGTTGATAGACCTCACATTCAGCCACAAAGGTGCAGATGTCCTATTTCATACCCTCTCAGAAAAAATAACGTTTGACCCATTCATAGGTTTTGGTAAACCCTAAATGCTCGACTGTGGATGAGGCATGAATTTCAGAAAGCACTATGGATTAAGTTGGGATTGCTTACATAAATACAAATGACCTTTGTCGCAAAGCTCTTCATTATGCTAAGAGTACCCTGGAGAAACTGAAAAATTGTGTTGCAATTGGTGGAGTAGGTTAGAAATTTTGGGGTCTTGCAACCATTCCCAACGAACAACTTGGAGCCAATCTTGTACAATGAAGGAGAGGGAGAAAAGTGACCCATCTTCTTCATATTTTCGGGAAAGAGCATCGACCACTACATTTTCATTACCCTTCTTGTAAATGATCTCATAATCATAGCCAAATAGCTTGATCACCCATTTTCGCTGCGTTGGGGATGAAATTTGTTGTTCCAAGAAATACTTGAGACTTTGATGATCAATTTTGATTTGGAATCATTGAACCAATAAATAAGGATGCCATAGATCCATAGCATGTAGAATAGCTAACATTTCCTTTTCATATATGGATTGCCCCAAATGTCTCTCTGAAATTTGTTTTCTAGTGAAGGCCAAGGGCCTGCCATTTTGCATGAGGATGACTCCAATTCCTTTCCTAAAAACATCACATTCCAATACGAATGTCTTTGTAAAGTCTGGGAGGGCCGGGACAAGGGTCAAGCACATATCATATTTTAAGGCTTGGAAGGCATGATCCACAATTGAAGTCCAAGTGAAAGTATTCTTTTTAAGGAGGGAAGTGAGAGGCACTGCAATCTTTCCATAATTCTAAACAAACTTCCTATAATAGTCCGTTAAACCCAGAAAACCACACAAGCTCTTAAGAGTTTTAGGGTGAGACCAATCTTGCATAGATTCAATTTTCTTAGGATCCACTCAGACACCATCCTTGCCGACAATATGACCCAGGTATTCCACTTATGAGGCACCAAAGGCGCATTTAGATTGTTTGAGGAAAAGTTGGTGCTTAGAGAGTAGATGGAGAACTTGATTCACATGGGAGAGATGGGATTGCCAAGTTTTACTATAGATGAAAATACCATCAAAGAAAACTAAGACAAAATGATGGAGAAAGGATAGAAAACATGATTCATAAGACTTTGGAAAGTGGAAGGAACATTACACAATCCAAAGGGCATTACCGAGAATTCATAATGACCCTCATGAGTGTGAAATGCAGTCTTGGGAATGTCTTCTTCTTTCATACGAATCTGGTGGTAACCAGAACGTAGATCCAATTTGGTGAAGTACTGAGCACTACTCAATTCATCCAAGAGGTCATCAATGAGAAGAATGACAAATTTGTCTTTGATTGTGAGTTTGTTGAGGGCGCGAAAATCATGACACATGCACTAAGTACCTTCTTTCTTGAGTACCATGACCATAGGGGAAGAATAGGGGCTAGTACTGGGACAAATAACACCGACTTCTCGTAATTCATGAACACTTTTCTTAATTTCATTCTTTTAGGAAAAGGGATGATGATAAAGCCGAACATTGGGAAGAAGACTGCCCAGGATGAGAGGGATGGAATGATCATGGACTCCACGGGAAGGGGGAAGTTATTTGGGGGTGGTAAAAACAACTTGGTGGCAGGGGAGGATAGATTGGAGGTCAGGATGCACAGAAGGTGTCTCAACAACATGAATGGAGTGGCGTTGGGATATAATTCCTGAATGACCTTTTTTGAGAATCTTTTCCATGCGATGGGAACTGATGATCTCAGGGGATCCTACTGTGATTCCTTGGAATTGATACTGTTGTCCCTCTTGTTGGAATTGCATGGTTAAGTCCTTAAAATCCATGAGAATGGGGCCTAGAGTGCATAAACATTCGACACCAAGAATAATGTCACAACTACCCATGTCTATAACAAACATATGGGATTTTAGGTGATACTGACCAATTTGGAGTCACACATTTTCACATCGTCCCCCATATTTCATGGAACCACCATTGGCAATCATGATTTGAAAATTATTGACAACACATATGTAACAATTGACTTCTTGGGCCATGCAACGATGAATAAATTAATGGGTTCTACCACTGCCCACAAGGATGAGGACTTTTTCATTTTTGATGTTACCAATTAATTTGAGAGTCCGGGGAGTAGAGAATCCAGTGAGGGCATTAAGTGAAATCACCAGGTCAAGGTCTGGTGGGTCAGAGGGTGGGGTGAGGTCAGATGGTAGTGGTAGTTCCTCCACAGGCAGAACAACAACATCTTCTTTAGAGATATCCTCAATCACATCCATAAAAAGCTTTTGTTCCTTACACTTGTGCCTAGAAAAATATTTGTCATCACAATTATAACAAAGATCTTGAGTTGACGTTCAACCATTTCAACCCTGGTTAATTTCTGGATCTTGAGGAGAGTTGCAGGAGGGGAAAAATTGGTGGGTTTAGGGTGAGGAGGAAAGGAGGGTTTGCAAGACTACGAGGATACAATTTGTTGGGATTCCTTGGCTTGTTGAGTAGATTCCAACCAAGACTGGGGGTATGCCATGAGAACATGGGCACACATTTTATCTTTGAGGCCACTTATAAAGCATTCCCTAAAGAAAGCCTCTAACATGCCCTCCATTCTGAAAGCCAAGTGCTCAAATGTGGCAACAAAGTCTTCCATTGTCCCAGACTGCTTTAACTTGGTCAAACAACCTAAATGGTGGGTGTCAGAGTCAAAGCAGTCATAAAGTTCGGCCACAAACCGTGCCCAAGTAAGATACCCATGGCGTGCATTTTTTCACCATTTCCACCATTGCCATCGTTCTAGATCCATATGTAGGAAACCATAACGAAGATCGACTAAATCATTAGTAATGCCATGTAAAGAGAAATAATGTTCCATTTGGGTGACCCAACCTGTAGGATATGATCCATCAAATTTGTTCACCTCAATTCTGGGAGGGCGTAGGTCTCGGGAAACGTGGGTAGTATGAGGGATTTGGTAATGGGAAGAGTCATGGTCATCCTGATAAGATGGTTGTTCAGAAGAGGAAGGGTTTTGGGAACGACCTAGGAAATGTTCTTTGAGTTCTTTGAGGTCTTTGATGTGGGAACATTGTTCCTTCAGGATCTCAATAGTTGAATTGATTGAGCTAAGGTTGGCACATATAGTCTTGTTGTCTTCCTTGTTCTGGTGGGTGTCAACAATCAAGGCATTGAGTTCTTGGGCTCGTGTGGTAGTCATTTGGAAAAATGAGCACACAAATGGTATAGGGGAAACAAAAGGGGTCTGGAGGGGTGGGTGGGACCACGAAGAAGAAGGGTGTCAAATGATAGGTACCACTGTGATCGAGGAAAAAAGGGGGATTCAAAGGGATACGATCCAAATAAGGGTGTCGAAGATGGGTCGGGTCCACAAAACAAGTGTTAAAAATGATATATATCACTGGAATCGGGGCGAAGATAGGAATCCAGTGGGATAGGTCTCAAATAAGAGTGCCGACGAGACCACTATACCCTTTTTTTTACTACTGCGGAGTTATACTCTAGCCTGAATAATACTGCAATGACTAAATGCCCAAATGCTTAACATGAATAAATGTGTAGTAATTTCGCAACCAGAATGCAGAAGGCACATTTATGCGGCAATAGATATTGTCTATTCTGTTTTTTTTTTTCTGTCCCTAGGGGTAGGATATTCAGGGTTTCTACAGACAAGGCTTTGCCTTGTGCTATAGCTCTTTGATATACGTGCGGGGTCCAAAAATAGTACTTGACCCAATATTTCAGGGCACCAACTAAGGAGGCTAGAGTGTGCCCTTAGTCGTACTACTTGACTACCCAGGTACTAGAGAGTATCTTCCCGAGTGCTATTCTCTATGGCACTATAGTAGTCAGGCGACCAATCAGTTTAGCTATTGAGGGTTTTAGGAGATCTAGGTCGACTCGTATACAAGTGTTTTCTGATGCGCTACCACTCGAAGGGGTACCAACAGGGGTTACAAGGGTGGCCAACATATGTGCTCTTAGGTACCACTTGTATTTCATGTGTGTATGACTGCCCGACCGCGGGTTTATGCACATAACGATAGATCTCTGTAGCTTTAAGATGCCAGAATACATTTCTACCCTGAAAATAAAAATTTAACCCACAATTTTCTGTCAAGGAAGGTGTTGTGATACCACTTGTAGTATTTCAAATATAAAATAGTACGCAGAACATAAATATTTTAGCTAGAAATGGTAGAGAAACAATGATATAATTAGAAAAATACCAGAATAATACCAGAATAACACCAGAAAGAGCACTTTGATTACTGATATCAATGTTCACTTGCCTCTTCGAGGGGGCAACCTCTAGTAGAGTAGAGCTCTATTACAATAATATCCAAGACATGGTTTCTCATACCCTCTACTTCTATTTATACTAAATCTATCTATCCAAAAGAACAATCTAGAGGAAGATCCTTCTAGACGCGAAAGGTTTTATTAGGTCTTCTTACATTTGACTTATTCTTCCTTATTGTTGGGCCTTATTAATATTGGCCTTTATTATATGGAATTATATTATTCTACCTACGTGAGGGGTTAGGGAGGTTAGGTTCCTAACAACATCCACTGCTTTTACACTGACAAGTCATGGATGTCCGCGCTCTACATCAAAGGATCCCACATATATATGCAAAAGACATATTTTTTAGATAACTTGGATGAGGCAAGTTGACAAATTGTCTAGCAAGCCAAGGGAAAATGTTAGGCCATGACACACATGCATAGGTGTGGCATTTTGTGCTATAACAAATTGGTTTTATTTTCATATTATTGTGTTATTGTTGAGACTTTGTGCTATATGGACATTCTATTTATTGCTCTTGTGCATAGTGGAGTTGTTTAAGGGAAGAATTTGGTTGTATGTATCTAGCATTATGGTAATTAAAACATTTGTACCATGTCTAGATGAGTTGTATTTATTGCTCTTGTGCATAGTGGAGTTGTTTAAGGGAAGAATTTGGTTGTATGTATCTAGCATTATGGTACTTAAAACATTTGTACCATGTCTAGATGAGTTGTAAGGGTTTTTTTGGGAGCCTTGTTTATTAGCCAAAGACCTTTTTATTTTTGGTTTATGCTAAAATACATTTAATAACATGGGATGAGCAAGCTTGTTTCCTCCAACCAAATTAATATACCTTTATTTTAGGGACAAAATGTACTATTTCCTTTTATAAAGAATTAATACAATTTAGAAAATTTGTTGTTTTATAAATCTGCATTTTCAAATTAAACTAAATATCAATTTAATTACTGATAAGTCAATGGAATTATTCCACCAAATAACCTATATTACTTTTCTAAAGAGAAGCTTCCACATGATTACATCTTATTGATTTCAATTGTAAATATTTTATGTAGAATTATGCCACCAACCATCCTAAAATTAGGTAATTACATCTTATTGATTTCAGTTGTATACATATTATGTGTGCCATGACTTCCGTGGGATTTTCCCACCTACCGTCCTCCTTGAACTTATCTAGAGGGAAAGATTCTATTATATGTGCTATTCGTGCAGGGGAGCCTCCACGTGATTCGAGTTGTGTAGAGATATCATCATCTTCCACATATTTGGTTGATTAATGTATTTCGTATGCAGCCATTCATTCATTTAATCCAACTTTGTATCATTGTAATCATATCTTTATCGTCATTGGTTTGTGAGATTTTTAGATCCTTCATATACTTTTAATATAGATCGTCGACTCTTAAGATAAATACCATGTTAAAATAAATGTATGCTCTGCATATTCAAAGATTAATATCATCTTAAACATATTTATGCTCATTACCATTGTGTTAATATAAATGTATGTTTCTATATTAAGAAAAATATTACCACCATGTTAAAGTTGTGTGAAATTTTTTAGGAAGTTAAAATGTTGAAAAAGTTATCTTAAACGTTATGGTAAATCACCACCATGTTAAAGTTGTGTGAAATTTTTTAGGAAGTTAAAATGTTGAAAAAGTTCATCTTAAACGTTATGGTAAATCATAGACACAAATCTATGACATTTTTTTCACTTTATTAGATTAATAATGCTAATAATATACCTTGGAAAACTTCTTTATCATCAACTTCATTTTGAGTTTCATTTAGATCTTTAAACCAATTTATTAGTAAAATATTATGTGATTTATTTATAACCTAAAAGCTTAACCTGTTTTTGTTGGAAACATGCCCATAAATTTCTCAACATGCACATGCATGTAGTTATATTTAGAATGTCCATGCATGCACTCTTATGTTAACAGTTTGTGTAACTGGTGGATCTTATTATAAACAATTTGTCTAATTGTTTGAGAGATGCTATATATACGAGCATACCCATGGAGGTGAGAGTGCAATGTGTGTAGAGTGTGTGAGAAGGACGTGATATCGAGGTGTGTTGTGTGTATGAGAGGAGAGGATGGTTGTATGCATCGGTTGGCTATTGTAATTCTCCTTTGAATAATAAGAATACTGATTATCATTGCCTTGTGTTTTTATTTTTTTATTTTTTTATTTATTTTTTTTTCCGTATTGGGTTTCCACATAAATCACTGTGTCAATTGTATGATCGTTGTTCTTGTTTTAATATTGCTTGTTTATGCTCTAGTTTTATGCTTTGTTTTGCTTTCGCTGCCTAACAAGTGGTATCATAGCAAGTAGAGTAGGTGTCGCAGGTGAGCCAAGGCAAATTGTGTATAAGTTTCTGGTGAGCGCAATAATCTTTGGACGTGTTTTTGGCACATAAAGACAAGCATAACGAAGTACTGAAAAACCCATATATTTTCTGAAAACTAGAGGGTGTGATTGAGTGAGTTTCAGGTCATCAACGCTCCCTAGGCAGTTAGAGGTGCACCGATTCAAACACCACATAGTGCCAAAAATCGATACTCCCCCATCCACACTCAAGGAGCGCTATCTCCAAAATTGACGCCACTTCGCAGACTTACAGGAGCTCCGATCTTACAAAGCGTTAAATTAACATTGGGCTTTTGGTAATAGTGGGAAGGTCGATCCAAATAATTAAAGGTTTTTGCCTAATTATTCCTGCCGTGAGGTATGGTATATAGCATTCGTTCATCGTTGAATGCCTATTAATGTGTTCGTTGACCAAAATAAATTTACATTTTCCTTATAGTTTCACTATAGCCATTAATTTTTTTTATTTTTTTTAAATATTTAAGACTATTGATTGGTTCATTGAATTGAAGTCTTATTGCCCAGAAGGTGGCGATATTCATGGGATAGAGAAAGTTGAGTCTTATTGCCCACATTCTTGGGATGGAGAAAGTTGAGTCTTATTGCCCACATTCTTGGGATGGAGAAAGTTTAAATGCTGTCTATTTGAAACCTTGAAATTTGGCACCGTTGTTATTAAAAATCAGTAACTGACACTGACACTCTCATTCAATGCCTATCCTGTTGCTATTGTAGTCTATGCCCATCCCGTGGCCATATGCATGCATATTGAAGGGGCCTCCAACAGGCTTTCCAACTAGCATTGCAGCGTGTCCCCATTGCCTTGAGCGAGCATGTTGTTGATGGCATCCACAAAAT
>ML777894.1:556576-570931 GCA_009831015.1 Picea engelmannii | reverse complement strand
ATGAAAATGCATTGCATACATTATGCTCTATGACTGATCACTGCGCACAAGGAAAGGTAGCCTCTACTAAAAATAAATTAGTGAACAAACTACTACGCAAGAAAATAACCAATGGAGAGTTCAAGTTCAATGCGCAGATTGGAGAATATGACATAGATGATGTGATATTAGAATCAGGGTACGATGTGAATGTGCCACCTAAGAAGAGATGGGAAATGATGGGGAAATCCAAGTTTGTGTGGTCACCCATTCAATTTAGATTAGAAAACAAGTACAAAATAGTACCTATTGGTAGATTAACATGAATAATTGTGAATATAGATGGAGTGCAATGTCATAGATTTTGAAGTTATCAAGATTGTGGATGATAGCCAACCATATCCAACACTAATGGGAATATAATGGGCCTTCAGTAACCAAGCCATCTTCAATTTCAAAAGG
The DNA here is from genome assembly GCA_009831015.1 of Picea engelmannii. Lineage (NCBI taxonomy): Eukaryota > Viridiplantae > Streptophyta > Pinopsida > Pinales > Pinaceae > Picea > Picea engelmannii. Next base: position 570,490 of record ML777894.1, on the reverse strand, counting down.
TGAGAGATGACAGTTGAAGTAGGAGAGCTAAAAGTTATTGCACCATTAGACCCAAAAGAATGAAGGAGGTACACAGAACCAACGAAGGGCGATGAAATTGACAACCTGTACAACATGAATTTTATAATTGATGACTATGTTAACCCCACCGCATATGGCACATTGAGTTGGAGAAGAATCAGTTCGTGTACATAAGACTTAGAAGCAGGTCTGGAAAATTGGCAGCAGAGGATGCATGAAGTCTCAACATGACAATGAACATGCATGACCAATCAATATGTTGGATTGGAATAGAACTATGCAACGCACCTAAGTATGATATGTTGACAGATATAAAAAACTTTGTACAGACATTTGAGGCATATGTATCGGAACAATAGAGGCTACTAGCACTGGACATTATACTGAAGGCCACCCCAGCCAGATGGTGGGTGACACACAAAGAAAACATAGTAGATAGACAACATTGTAGGAGAGTAATACAAGTGAGATTCAATAATGACGAGGGAGATATGATGCATAAGTATACTAGGGAAGGAAACCCAATAGATCATGTTGCGTAATGTGAAAAATAATGGAAATCAGTTCCAAGGAAAGAATGGACACACAGGTTCATACATACCCTCGATACCATCCCAAAGAACTGGTACTTAGAACTGGAGATGCACAGAGATACAACAGACTGGGATTACATAACTCAATGATTCCAGGTAAAATATACCTTTCAGAATGAGTTATCCCTAATAAGTACAATGCTACAGGAGATTAAACAAAAAATCTTTGCCGAAGAAGAATCAATGGAAGTATTATCTGTATGCAACACACACAACACCTCTATGATGGTTCACAAGTTATTGGAATGTTACAATGTGACACAGGAGGATCGGAATGATGAAGATCCTCACACTATCCAAGGACTAGAAATAGAGGGGGAACGAATAGTAGAGGGCCCAGAGCTGGAATCTACAAGATACACGCAACTAGTCAAGACACAGAAAGTCAATATTGGGACAGAGGAAAGCCCTAAGTTTGCATAGATAAGAGATTACTGGGATGAGGAAACTATAAGAAAGATAATAGATCTACTGTGAGAATACCAAGACATATTCCCAATTACATTCTTGGAGATGAAAGGGATAGTAGGCGAGCTAGGGGAGATGAGGATCCCACTAAAACTAAGTGCTAAACCAGTGAAATAGAGACCCTATAGACTGAACCCAAGATATAAAGAAAAATTAAAGGAGGAAATAGACCGCATGCTAAAGGCAAGAATCATTGAATCGGTTGAGGAATCAGAATGGATAAGTCCCATAGTAGTGCAGGACAAGAAAACAAGGGGTACACGTATCTGTATTGACCCGAGGAAACTGAATGATGCATGCCTACATGATCCATTTCCAACGCCATTTATAGATGAGGTACTTGAAAACGTAGGCAAACAAGAAGTCTATTCATTCATAGAGGGTTTCTTAGGCTACCATCGGATAAGAATTGCACAAGAGGATAGACATAAGACTACATTCACGATAGAATGGGGAAGTTTTCAATACACAATGATGTCATTTGGGTTGAATAACACACCTATGGTATTTTCAAGAGTGGTTTCTGTAATGTTTAAGGAGTTTATTCATAAGTTTCTTGAAGTCTACTTGGATGACTAGACTTTATTTAGCCTGTTACAAGATCATGTTGAATTGCTAAGATTGATGTTGGATAAGTGGAGACAACATCATATATCCTTGATTCTAAAGAAGTGTATTTTTTGTGCACCGTTTGGAATATTATTGGGACACATGGTATGCAAATAAGGTCTAATAAATGGTCCCGCAAAGATTACAGTTATTTTGGACTTACAACCACCCACATCAGTCAAATAGCTGTACGCAACATTAGTTCACACAGAGTATTACATGAAATTTATCAAAGGATACACACATATTACAACACCAATGGAAAAATTACTGAAAAAACAAGCGAAGTTCCAGTGGAATGGCGTCTGTCGGAAAGGATCAGACACATTGAAACAAAAGTTAGTAACTGCACCGATTTTAATTTTCCTAGACTGGAACAAGGACTTTCATGTACATGTGGATGCATCATCAATAACATTAGGCATGATCTTGTCACAACCAGGCGAGGGAGATATAGATCACCCAATCGCTTTTGCAAGTAGGAAACTATCAACAATGGAAAAAAAACTATACCACAATAGAACGTGAGGGATTGGCTATGGTCTATGCGTTGCAGAAGTTCAGACACTACTTGCTAGGCTCACACTTTAAGAAGTACACCAACCATTCTGCGCTGAGATATCTGGTCAATAAGCCAGTGTTGAGGGGAAGGATTTTCATATGGCTCATATTGTTCCAGGAATATGACTTTGAAGTAGTAGTAAAACTAGGTAAACACAATGCAAGACCAGATCATTTGTCACACATATTCTCGGGAGAAGAGGAAGACAACCTGGATGATAGATTTTTAGATGCACAATTTTTTCTAGTTAAGATGGTGGAAAATTATTTTACAGAAATTGTAGAGGTATTGAGTACAAGTATGTCCCCCTCATACATGAAGATTGCACAGAAAAAGCAGTTGGTAGTAAAGGCTGCGAACTACTAATTAATTGCAGGAAGTTTATATAAACTGGGTGTAGATGGAATACTGTGACGCTGCGTGGTCAAACACGAAATAATAACTCTATTGGCATAAGCGCACAACGAGATATCATGAGGAAATTATGCAGGTAAAGCCACTGCGCATAATATATTATGCACAAGACTACGGTGGCCTAACTTCATAGGGATGCAAAGGAATACTATTAGACATGTGACATTTGTCAAAGGGTTAAAAAAATCTCCATAAGGGATGAGATTTCATTGAATACAAAGTTACATTACATGATTTTGATAAGTGGGACATAGACTTCATTGGACTAGTCGACCCACTAGCAAGAAGATTAGGGGATAGGTACATCATTACGACAACAAAATATCTTACTCGATGGGTAGAAGGCACAATAGTTACACATTGCAACACATAAACTACTGCACGCTTTTTGTTTGAGAACATAGTAACTCAATTTGGATGTTCAAGAACATTGATGAGTAATCAAGGGAAGCACTTCATCAATACGAACATACCATCTTTGACTGAAGAATTCCAAATCCACCACCAGAAGAGTACATTGTACCAGCCATAGGCCAATGGCACAGTGGAAGCATTCAAAAAAATCCTAGAGAATGCATTGACAAAAATATGCAAAATAGGAAGATATGACTGGGACTTAAGAGTCTCTGCTGTATTATGGGCATATAGGACAACCAACAAGAAGTTGATAGGGAAAACACCTTTCAGGTTGGTATACGGGTAGGAGGCAGTAATGCCGATGGAGTTCATTGTACCAAGCTTGAATGTTACAACTATCACAGATCTATTAGATTCAAGCGCAATACAGGGACGCCTATCACAACTTTATCACAGGGTTTCACCAACAGGCTCAAATGGTAAGGGAAAAAACATGGCATGAAAAACACATTAAGCTAAAAAAATTCCAAGTATGCAACTTGGTACTACTATATGATAACAAGTTCATGCAACAACCAGGGAAGTTCTGTATGCACTGGTTAGTGTTGAAATAATGTAACTGCAAAGTGTATTCTGATTATTATTTGATATATTATTCATTGGATCAATCCCCATTGCAGATTGATCATGTCGTCTATTGTAAAGGACCAAATCCCCTTTTTCGGATTGGTCAAAATGTAATTGTAATAGGAAGAATAAGAAGTCAGACCCATAATATATTAAAGAGGCCCCATAATATATTAAAGGTGGTTATAACCACCCAGATTGAGAAGTCGACCTTGCCAGTGAAGAGACACTTCCACACGTGCCAAACTTGTATAAATAAGGAGGCTAGTGCCTCACTTAGACACACACTCACTTGTTCATTAAGGAGCAAGTTTTGGAGTTGCAGTTGGAGAAGAGAGAGAGAGAGAGAGAGAGAGAGAGAGAGAGAGAGAGAGAGAGAGAGAGAGAGAGGCACATTCTTGGGAGAGGACTTTCTGTATTTGTTTGAGTTATCTCTTGGCATTGTATTGGCTATCTATAATAAGGAGGTTTTGCTGGGTTTTCTCCCCCATGAGGGTTTCCCAGGATCAATGATGTGTCTCTTGTGATTGTGTATTTCTCAATGATCCTATCTTATGCTATTGTTATCTATTGAAATGCAAAGAACTCTAATAATATCTTACACATTAACATGGTATCAGAGCTAAGCTGAAGAGAGCATCTTTCACAAGAGAAAGTGAAAATCGTCACTGTTGCCGTACATGCAAATTAGGGATTTTTATTGAAGAAGTATTTTAGCCCCAAAACCATCTAGAAAAGTGTGCCCTTCCTCAAGGATCACTTTGGCATCCTCAGTGCAACTTTTCAGTGACTATATCTCCCGAAAAGTGAAACCCTAGTTTTCACAAAGTACCAGAAAACCAAAAAATCAAAGTACCAGAAGTACCAGAAGTACTAGAGTACCAAAAGTACTAGAAAACCAGAAGCACTAGTCCAGAAATCCGCTAGTCAAATTTGAGGGGGTAAAAGTTGGATTTTCAGAACTCTGATTGCACCAGCTTACTCGCCTCAGCTCAACGCATCTATCCCCTAGATCAGAATTTCAAAATTTGAAGTTTGAAAAATTAGGGTTTCCTCATAAAACCCTAAGTTGCAGTTGCAGTTGCAGTCTCAGAACCAGTTGTAGTATCAATTGCAGTTGCCGTATCAGTTCCAGTTGTAGCTGTAGTACCAGTTGCAGTCACCCTTGAAGTTCTTAAGAGTTGGTGGTCATTACCGCTGCTACCAGATCGTGCCTCTACCTGCAAATGTCGTCAGAGGTATGTACTCACACATGTTTAAACGATTAAGCTTTAAAGGGTATTTGCAAGAGAAGGGATCTRTTGCCATAGATCCAAAAGGATCTCAAGATCCAACACATTCAGAGGAATGATGCAACCCAGGTGTGATTATTCATATATGCATCTATTTGTTATGACATTATTTTGATCAGTGTTGCATGTTGTAGCTATGCCCATCATTCTAACCTTTGGTCAAAATCTGAGTCAAGGTATTAGATGGATTAAAAGTTGAGATCATAGAGTTTATCCTCTAACCCAACCTTTTGTCAAGATATCATATTGTCTTAGTACAGAAGACAGGTTGAAGAAAGCACTCGTCATCTTGAGTGAAGGAGACTTGGAAGAAAATCAAGCACACTCATTCTTGAGGACAAGGCTCCAGGTTTGATTAATCAATTTGATAAGATTCAGAGGTACACATGACAAATTGATGACTATCGCTTTACAAGTAAGATAGTAGTCTTTGTAAAATATTATACTTTGTAGCATGTGAGCATATAGAGGTAAATACTTAATGTAATCATTTGCCTGATACAACTAACACCTCCTCTAGGAGAAACCTCATGTGTTAGTTCCAAGTTTCCATGGAGGAATGTTCGATCACAACACTATAAGAGTGTTGACCTCATTTCATAGTGTATCTCTTATTTTTTATCGTTGCTTCAGACAAGCCACGAATGATAGCTCTAAAGGAGCTACTGTGATGATTATTCATGCTATTGCTTTATCTATTATTATGAAAAGGATATTATTCTAGCATGTTGTTTTGTTGACCTTGTTTCAAGTCACATGTGATAACTCTAAGAAAGCTATAGTGAAGGTTGCAGAAGGCAACATATTATATGAGACATGAAGCAGACTATGTACATGACCATATACACTCATGCACCAAAAAATATGAAGAAGAAGCTATCTTTCATATTTAGACTTGATATACAACACCAAGTATACCCTGTAAGAGATCATCATGGATGTGACCTTTGATGAAGATGCAATGCTCAAGAAATAAAGAATATACCAACTTGAAGAAGTATATGAAGAGGAACTTGTAGCTCCTAGAAATACATAATTAGTGAGGGAGGTTCCCACAGTTGTAGAACCAGTAAGGGAAGTCGTAACTTCCCCTGATGAGGAAATTCTAGAAGATAATGACATAGTAGAATTTCAAGAACCTCTTCAGATGACGATCTCCCATAAGAGAAATCCTGATTGGTCTAGGGAGCTTATTCAAGATGGAGAGAAGTATGGTGTTCCCGAAGGAACCATGAGACAGGTGAAGAGACCTAAGACATTCTCCAGCTATATGTCTTTAATGTGTGATCTGATTTGAAGAAGCCATTTAGAAGAAAGAATGGGTAGATTCCATGATAGAAGAATACCAATCCATAATAAAGAACAATGTGTGGGAAATAGTTCCCAGACCGAAGAGCAAGGATGTGGTATCTTCCAAATGTCTCTTCAAAATAAAACATGCTGCTGATAGAAGTATTGAGAAGCATAAAGCAAGATTTGTCGCCCGTGGATTTTCTCAAAAGGAAGGCATTGAGTATGAAGAGACATTTTCTCCTGTATCCAGATACACTTCAATCAGAACCATCATAGCCCTTGCAACTAAGATGAACTGGAAGTTACACCAGATGGTCGTAAAGACAACTTTCCTAAATGGTGTCATCGAAGAAGAAGTGTATATAGAGAAACCTCAAGGATTTGAAGTTGAAGACATGAAGTCTCATGTCTGCAAGTTGAAGAAGGTTCTGTATGGATTGAAGCAAGCTCCTAGAGCTTGGTATGGCAAAATAGATAGTTTTCTGATGAGCTTAGGCTTTACCAAGAGTAAAGCAGACTCTAACCTCTACTTCAAGGTTATGAATGATGAGCCGGTAATATTGTTGCTGTATGTGGATGACTTATTCTTAAATAGAGAAGAAAAGATCATCACTGAATGTAAGAACAAGCTCACTTTAGAATTTGAGATGAAAGACCTTGGCCTAATGCATTATTTCTTAGGTCTTGAGGTATGGCAGAGTCTAGAGAGGATCTTCCTTAACCAAGGGAATTATGCAGTTGAAATCCTGAAGAGATTCAACATGTTAGAGTGGAAGTCCATGAATACACCCATGGAAACGAAGCTAAAGCTACTGGTCGACACTTCGTCAGAATTAATTGATGCCACACTGTATAGACAGAACATTGGATCGTTGATGTACCTGATGAATACCAGACCATATATCTATTTTGTCGTGAACACCTTGAGTTAGTTTCTGGTAGAACCTAGACATGTTCACCTAGTTGTTGCAAAACATGTGATGAGGTACCTTAAAGGTACATTAGATTGTGGTCTTAGTTATGATGGAGATCATGATTTCACATTGAGTGGATACACTGATTCAGATTGGGCTGGAAGTGTCTTTGACAGGAAGAGCACTTTAGTATGTTGTTTCAATTTGGGATCAGGCATGATCTCATGGCATAGTAGGAAGCAATCCAACATTGCTCTCAGTACAGCGGAAGCAGAATACATTGTTGCGTGTTCTACCAGCTGCAAATCTATATGGCTTCGAAAGTTGTTGACCAACCTATTTGACCTAGAGATGGAAGCAACCATGATCCTATGTGACAACCAGAGCTGCATAAAGATGACAGAGAATCCTGTATTCCATGACAGGTCAAAGCACATAGAGATTTGTTATCATTACATCCGTGACATGGTACAGAGGGGATCCTTAAAGCTCCAGTACATTAGCATGGATGAATAGGTTGCTGATGTGTTGACCAAGCCTCTATATTGTGTAAAGTTTGAACACTTTTGAGATAATCTTGGTATAGTCTGAAAGGACCTTCCTTGAAAGGGGGAGTAGCTGTTATGGTATGACTAATACTGAGCTTCCATCTTGATAGCTGTGACGTAAATCCAATCTAGTGTCTTGCTTCCAGCTTGAGTGTAGTGACGTAAAACAAGAAAATGATATGAGACTAGTACTGTGCTTCCAGCTTGATAGCTGTGACGTAAAGCCAATCTAGTATCTTGCTTCCAGCTTGAGTGTTGTGATGTAAAGCAAGACGATGAGATGATACTAGTACTGTGCTTCCATCTTGATAGCCGTGACGTAAATCCAGTCTAGTATCTTTGTCACACACCCACTACGACATAATAATTTTTTCTCCTTTTCTCGAGGGACAAAATCCCTGGAATCCTACGGGGCTTAGCACAGTCTAGCTCTTCCCTTTTTCCCACCTCCGTGTGATCGTTGATCATGATCACAAGCCAAACAACTAGGCGCCTTTTCGCATTTCACGACTCAGCGGTATAAGCGAGTCGAGTCTTTCAACTCTGCAAACCCCGAAATGCCGAAATGCCGAAGAGGCTCTGATCAGCAATTAGCCCCTTGGGCTATGCCTTGGTCCATATGACCACTTCTCATAAGACCGTAGTCTTATTCCCTTTGGGACTTATCAATACGAGATCCCGACCTCTTATCAATGGGACTCCCGAATTCCCGATTTTCGATTTCCCGAAATGACCTTTGTCACATTAGCCCTCTTGGCTATGCCCTGATCCAGGTGACCATTCCTCATAAGACCTTTGTCCTATTTCTTTCGGGATTTTATGAATACAAGAGCCCAACCTCTTGTCAACGGGACTCCCAAATTCTCGATTTGCGAAATCCCGATGGACTCTTCCTTTCGAGACTTTATCGAAATCCTGGATTGCTGCCACGTGTCTTCCCTCAGATGGATTGTAACACCCTGTTTCCCCCAGCTTGTAAATATAACTGGACTGGCCAAGAACTATGGAAAACTCATAAATGTGAATATGTGATGTAAATGGACCTTGAGGAAAAGGTCAATGAATGTGAATAACATGTTGAATTTATTGCAGGACTGCTGAGAGGGGATGTGCATAAAAATAGACCACGATGGCGATGGAAGGCACCTGGAAAGGTGGCATTAACTTCCACCGAGAATTAATACCGTATTTGGACTCCACTGGCCCGAAGAACCAAAAGCGGCTCGTTGGCCCTGAATTAAATGTCTCGCAGGCTGGTAGGCAGATGGTTTAATGAGGGATGGGAGGTGAACCTCCCATTCGTAGAGTCGTCAGGCCTAATCAGCGCGAGGGTAATCGCACCACACACAACCTCGCAAGAGGATAAGGCATGGGGAAGAAGCGATTGCAGGGGGTAGACGCGAGGGGAGAACTCTGGCATTATGCAGAGTGAGTGATAGCAGAGAGGAAGGAGAGTAACCTTCGCTCCTGGTCACTGGCAGACAGATACGCAGTCTCACAACATCGTGGTCTCAGCTCGGGGGTGGCTAGTGGTAAATCTGCTGGGAGTCGCTAAGCCTACGGTTGGGTGGAAACGAGCACCCCTCTCAGCAGTTGCTTGACCCCTGGTGTTATTTCTGATAAGTGTTTTGCCTTTGGCATCTTGAAATATATATATATATATATATATATATATATATATGTTTATTCTGATGATTATGCCCATAAGCTGTGAAACTGTGAATGAATTCATTGTAAGAATGTCTGTAGGATGTTTAGATCAGTACTAGTAGTTGTATATTTGTATGGAAGAGACTATATTTGGCATATGTCCTCATGAATTGTTATTTACATGCGTACTGATCTAATTTAGACTTCATGTCTAGTTCTCGGGTGGACGATACCCTTATCTGCCTCAGATAGTACCCTGAGTAAACCTCCCCATAGAAATACCTTCCTTGAAAAGCTCATCAAGAACCGGGAAGGCGGTTGTGAAGGCATAAGGCCTTAGTGACCTTGCATGAGGAGGAACGATCTTCTTGAAAACCGAGATGACAACATAAAAATGAAGTAACAAATCAACAGATGAGATTCCGTCGGGGGATCTGTGGTCACTCACGACCGTCAGATCGGAGGAAGAAGATGGAGGGTTAAGTGATTTAATCCTGATAGGTATTAATCGACGAACGAGATTTTATCAGGGATCTGTGGTCACTCGTGACCGTTAGATTTGGTATGAGAAAGCTGGAAAATTAAATACCTTATCCTTGATAGGTGTTGGCTGATGGATGAGATTCCATTGGGAAATCTGCGGACACACCCGACCGTTGGATTGGAAGGAGAAGGTAAGGTGTTAAAATGCCTTACCCCTTTGTTTTCTGTGTCTTTGTGGGCAGCGAGGAATTTGGGATCGTAGATCTCCAAGGTCCATGAGATTATCTGGACCGTGGATCTTTTCCACAACCAGGGAGTCATGGAAGAATGTATGGGTAGGAACCGATCTGGGCTGTCAGATCTCGGCTGGAAAACCCGACAGCTGTTGGATCTATCTGGAGTTACCTGAGGGTTAAAAAACCCCCCATGAATCGAGATTTTCCATGATGAAAACCCCGGGATAGATCGGAGTCATCCGATTAACGGAGGCCACGCGTCAAGAGATCTCCCAATTCGGGAAATCGGGAATCGCGGGATCGGGATTCCTGTTGACAAGAGTTCGGGATTTTCCATGATGAAAACCCCAGGATAGATCTGAGCCGTCCGACCGATGGAGGCCATGCGTCAATAGATCTCCCATTTCAGGAAATCGAAAATCGTGAGATCGGGAGTTCTGGCAACAAGGGGTCGAGAATTTCCTGGGTGGAAACCTTGGAGTAGTTGTGGACCGTCCGATTTAAGGAGGTGACGTGTCGAGAGATTACCCGTCTCGGGAAATCGGGGATTCGGGAGTTCCGTTGACAAAAACTCAAGCTCTTTCCTTGACAAATCCCGATCCATAATGTCGAGACAATATCATGTGGCTAAGTCCCAATGGACGGACAAGATTCCTTCAGGAAATCTCAGGGTCCGTAATGACTGTCCGATGTGAGGAAGAGATGCCAGTCTTACGCTGGGGCATGAGTGCGCATTAGGGCAAGTAGCGAACAGATATGGATGGCCAGAGTCCACCCACCCATATCTACAACTGAGGATGCATTCTGGAGCCCCCTTGCCATTCTACCTTTAATGGGGGGGGGGGGTTCGGAATTGGACGCGTAACTCTCGAACGGTCGAGATTAATTCATCATGATCAATAGCGCTCAGGCGGATTCCAGACCCCCCTTGCCATTCTGCCTTTAATGGGGGGGGGGGGTCCGGAATAGTGTGGTGTGTGAAGTGGGGCCCCTCCTGTCATGTCAACCATCGTGTTGCGTTTCCCTCTCTGTCACCTGTGTTTCCACTTAACCGCGCAACTGGGCCATTTCTCATTGGTTATTCTCTGACCCTATTGGGATTTGTTCCTATTAGCCATTTGCTAACCCTGTAGGGATTCATCCCCATTGGCCGATCGCTAGCCCTGCCGAGATTTGGTGGTGGCCAAGTCAAACTACTCGACCTCACTGTAGCACTGAGGCGCAAAATATGAAAGAGGTACTACGTTTATTAGAACTGTGATCATGATCCGCGACCACATGGGAGTGGAGAGAGAGAAAGAGCCAGCTTACACTGGTCCTCCATGGATGTTTAGGGCTTCTAATTCGACAGAGGACCAGACAAATCCGATTTAGGTAGTGGGTGTGTGACAAAGTGGTATCAGAGCATGGTTACAACACTCGGCCTGATTGGGCTCATGCATGAGTCATGCATAAACTTCGTTTGAAGTACTCCTATGAAGAGTAACCCCCCTAATGTAACTCTCTTGTTCAGGATTGAAAACTTGGAAACGAGAACCCGACTGTGTATGCATGTGAAAGAGTTATAAATTATGCGCAGATTATAAAAATATATCTAACTCTTGACTAACAATCAACGTTTTCCTTTTCACCTAAGCGGATGATCAACCGCGGGAATTTACAGACATAGAGAATGGTGACAGCCCAAGAGATGGGAGAAGGCTCCCTCAATAGAGACGAAGAGTCTGACGAAAGGAGAGCAATGGGAACCCCTCCAAATCTAGCCGAGACTGTGAGGAGTCTTATGGTTGAATTGCAAAGTTGCAAGGCCGACAATGAAAGGATGATGAAAGAACAAGAAAAGCAAATTGAAATTAATGTAGTGTTACTGCAGATCTTGTCTGACCTACAACGACAAATGCAGCATGAACCCAAAGTGCAGAAACTTGGTCGTATCAGTGGCCATACTGAGAGGAGCACCTCAAGGAAGGTTCACCCCGGAGGTAAAGGACTAGTGCCAGATGATTCCACTGAGAAGGAAGCTGGTGATTCAGAAGGCTCTTCCAGCAGCAGGACCAGTTCCTATTCTCGAAGAAAACAAAAGAAGCAAAAGACTTCCAAGGGTCATAAATTTTAGGAATTCAGAAATGCCAAACCTCCCTCCTTCGACGGTGAGATAAAGAAATGAGAGGAAGCTGAGGCTTGGCTACTTGGACTGAAGAAATATTTCAGAGTCCATGATTTTTCAGAAAATTTGAAGGCCCGAGTGGCCACTTTCAATCTAAACAGAAAGGCTTCCATCTGGTGGGAAGATCTTAAGAAAATGAAAGGGGCCCGCAAGGAGGACCTGTCTTGGAAACAATTTGAAAAGTACTTCTGGAAGAAGTATTTGTCGGAAAGATATTTCGACGAGAAGGCTAAAGAGTTTTATGAACTCAAACTGGGACAACTCACTATAGAGGAATATGTTAACAAATTCCTTCACTTATTGAGATATGTACCCTACATCAAAGCAGAGAAGGTGAAGGCACAACGCTTTATCAGTGGGCTACCCAAGAAATACCGAAACCAAATTGAATTTGACGAGCCAAAGACCTTAGAATACACTATACGAAAGGCAACATATTGTCATGAACAATATGGACATCGGGCAGAGTCTCGTGGAGACTGGAAACAGAAGAGTGGTTCGAGATTTTAGAAAAAGGGGAGCAAACCCTCAGGATTTAAGAACTACAAGAAGAACCCCAGAATGAACTTTCTAGCTCGGAGTGTACTCCAGCAGAACTTTCCCTCGGTGGACGGAAGTGAAACTTCTGGACCTATACCCATAAGGAATAATAACCCAAAGAAAGAACCTCTGAAATGCTGGGGTTGTGGAGAAGAGCATATCCTAAGAGATTGTCCACACCGACAATAGAACAGTCAGAAATTCTATAACATTCAGGAAGCTACCACAGTCAATGATGTGGCAAGGAGTGTGCCGCAGATTTATGCAACATTGGATAATAACCAAGCTGACCACCAAGCTTTAGTGGTGGAAATAAAAGGTATGATTTTCAACCATCTGGTGCCTGTTTTGATTGACCCTAGTTCAAATTTGATTTATATAGCCCCTAAAGCTGTTGATAAGTATAAGCTACATCCACGAAAGCAAACTAAGCCATGGTTGGTACAGTTAGCCACTGGCACCAAAAGAAAGGTAGTAGAGGTCATACCAGCCTACCAATTAATGTTGGGTGAATTCCCCACCCAAGCAACCCTTAATGTATTACCCCTGGGATCATACGATCTGTTGATTGGTATGGACTGGCTGGCCACCCATAAAGCCAGACTGGACTGTTACCATAAAACCTTAGAATGTGTGAGCAAAGAAGGAAAAAGGATAACCCTCCAAGGGATCCAAAAACCAGTCTCGGTGAGACAAATCTCTGCCCTGCAAATGAGAAAGTATTGCTGAAAGGGATGTCCCCTATATGCAATATAGGTGTTGAAAACAATTGAAGGTGCTAAACCAAGCCCTGATGATCACCCTATCCTGAGAGAATATAGAGATGTGTTTCCGGAAGAGGTACTGGGTCTACCTCCGAGAAGAGACATTGACTTCTCGATAGAGATCGCACCAAGAGCAGTGTCGGTGTCTAGGACACCCTACCAGATGAGCACACCTAAGTTAGTGGAACTCAAATTACAATTGAAAGAAATGATGGATAAGGGTTATATTCGATCCAGTGTGTCCCCATGGGGAGCACCAGTCCTGTTTGTGAAAAAGAAGGATGGCACCCTTAGACTGTGTATAGATTATAGACAACTTAATAAAGTAACCATAAAGAACAAGTACCCCTTGCCCAGGATCGATGATCTATTCGAT
>ML777894.1:533505-546933 GCA_009831015.1 Picea engelmannii | reverse complement strand
GAGAATCCTTTTATAAATCTCCTATAGTATCCTGCTAATCCCATAAAGGATCTGATGTCCGAAACATCCTTTGGGGTAGGCCATTCCATGATAGACCTGATTTTGTCAGGGTCTACCGCTACTCCTTCTTCAGAGAGAACATGGCCTAAGTAATGTATTTTCTTCTGGAAGAATTCACATTTGCTGAATTTGGCATAGAGACGATGTTCTCTTAGCACTTGTAGCACAAGTCTAAGATGCTCTTCATGCTCTTTTCTGTTCTTGGAGTAAATTAATACATCGTCAATAAAAACAAGCACAAATTTGTCTAGGAATTTTCTGAGTACAATGTTCATCAAGCACATAAAAGTGGCAGGGGCATTGGTCAACCCAAATGGCACCACCACAAACTCATAGTGAGCATACGTCGTTCGTGAGGTAGTTTTATGGATGTCTTCACCCTTGATTCAGACTTGATGGTATCCCATCCTCAAATCAATCTTTGATAAAATAGACGCACCCCCCAATTGATCGAAGAGGTCATCGATCCTGGGCAAGGGGTACTTGTTCTTTATGGTTACCTTATTGAGTTTCCTATAATCTATACACAGTTTAAGGGTACCATCCTTCTTTTTCACGAACAGGACTGGTGCTCCCCATGGAGACACGCTGGGCTGAATATAGCCCTTATCCATCATTTCTTTTAATTGCAACTTGAGTTCAACTAACTCGGGTGTGCTCATCCAGTAGGGTGTCCTAGACACCGACACTGCTCTCGGTGCAAGTTCTATCAAGAAGTCTATGTCCCTTCTCGGAGGTAAACCCGATACCTCTTCCGGAAACACATCTCTATATTCTCTTAGGATAGGGTGATCATCAAGGCTTGGTTTTTCACCTTCGATTGTTTTCAACACCTGTATTGCATATAGGGGACATCCTTTTTGGCAATACTTTCTCATTTGCAGAGCTGATATTTGTCTCATCGAGATAGGTTTTCGGATCCCTTGAAGGGTTATCTTTTTCCCTTCTTTACTTACACATTCTAAGGTTTTATGGTAATAGTCCAATCTGGCTTTATGGGTGGCTAGCCAATCCATACCAATCAGTAGATCATACGATCCTAGGGGTAATAAGTTAAGGGTTGTTTGGGTGGGGAATCTACCCAACATCAATTGGCAGGCTGGTATAACCTCTGCTACCCTTCTTTTGGTGCGAGTGGCTAACTATACCAACCATGGCTTGGTATGCTTTTGTGGCTGTAGTTTACACTTATCAACAACTTTAGGGGATATATAACTCAAATTTGAACCAGGGTCAATTAAAACAGACACTAGATGGTTGGAAATCATACCTTCTATTTTCACTACTGAAGCTTGGTGGTCGACTTGGTTATTATCCAAGGCTGCATAAATTTGTGGCTCACTCTTGGCCACATCATTGACGGTAGTAGCTTCTTGGATGTTATAAATCCTTCGACTATTTTGTTTTCGGTGTGGACAATCTCTCAATAGATGTTCTTCCCCACAACCCCAACATTTCAAAGGTTCTCTCTTTGGGTTATCAGTCTTCACTAATATGGGTCTAGAAGTTTTATTTCCACTCAAGGAGGGAAAATTCTACTGGTGCATACTCCGGGCTGGGAAGCTCATTCTTGGGTTCTTCTTATAGTTCTTAAATCCTGGGGATTTAATTCCCCTTTTCTGAAATCTTGAACTATTCTTCTGTTTCCATCCTTCGCGAGGTTCTGCTCGATGCCCAAATAGTTCATGACAATAGGTTTCCTTTCGAATAGTGCCTTCTAGAGTCTTTGGCTCATCAAATTCAATTCTGTTCTGATAGTCCTTAGGTAGTCCACTGATGAAGTGTTGCACCTTTGCCTTTTCCACTTTTATATAGGGTACATACCTCAACAAATCGAGGAATTTGTTGACATATTCTTCTATAGTGAGTTGTCCCAGTTTGAGTTCATAAAACTCTTTAGTCTTTTCGTCGAAATATTTTTCCAACAGATACTTCTTCTGGAAGTATTTCTCAAACTGTTCCCAAGACAGGTCCTCTTCGAGAACCCCTTTCACATTCTTAAGGTATTCCCACCAAATGGAAGCCTTTCCATTCAAGTTGAAGGTGGCCACTCAGGCCTTCACATTTTCTGAAAAGTCATGGACTCTGAAATACTTCTTTAGTCCAAGCAGCCAGGCCTCTGCTTCCTCTCCCTTCTTTATTTCACCATCGAAGCAGGGTGGTTTGGATTTTCTGAATTCTTTGAATTTTCGACCTTTGGAAGGCTTTTGCTTCTTCTGTTTCTTTCAAGAATAGGAATTGGTTCTACTGCTAGAAGAGACCTCCGAATCACCAGCTTCCTTCTCAGAGGAATCATCCGATGCTTGTCTTTTACCTCTGGGGTGGACCTTTTTTGAGGTGCTCCTCTCAGTGTGACCACTGATATGACCATGTTTCTAAGTTTCAAGTTCATGCTGCATTTGTCTTTGTATATCGGATAAACTCTGCAGTAAAACTATGTTAATTTCTGTTTGCTTTTCTTGTTCTTTCATCATCCTATCATTGTCGGCCTTACAACTTTGTAATTCGACCATGAGGCTTCTCACAGTCTCGGCTAGACCTGGAGGGGTCCCTACATCCCTCCTTTCGTCAGACTCTTCGTCTCTATTGTGGGAGCCTTCTCCCACTTCATGGTGAGTCACCATACTATGCATTGATAATTTCCCGTGGTTGATCTTCCGCTTGTGTGCAACAGGGAAAAAAAAATGTTGGTTGTTAGTCAATATTTATATTTATTTATAACCAATACATAATTCATATTTTCACATGTACACACACAATAGGGGTTTTTCATTCTTAACTTCATATTTTGATTAGGAAGGTTAAGACAGGGGGTTACTCTTTTTAGGAGTGTTCTGAACATAGCTTCTGTGCAACTCGTTCATGAGCCCAAGCAGGCCAAGTGTTGTAACCATGCTCTGAAACCAATTTGTCACACACCCACTATGACATAATAAAATTTTCTCCTTTTCTTGAGGGACATAATCCCCAGAATCCTACGGGGCTTAGCACAGGATAGCTCTTCCATTTTTCCCACCTCCATGTGATCGTTGATCATGATCACATGCCAAACAACTAGGCGCCTTTTCGCATTTCGTGACTCAGCGGTATAAGCGAGTCGAGTCTTTCAACTCTGCAAACCCCGAAATGCCGAAATGCCGAAGAGGCTTTGATCAACAATCAGCCCCTTGGGCTATGCCTTGGTCCATATGACCACTTCTCATAAGACCACAGTCATATTCCCTTTGGGACTTATCAATAAAAGAGCCCGACCTCTTATCAACGGGACTCCCGAATTCCCAATTTTCGATTTCCCGAAATGGCCTTTGTCACATTAGCCCTCCTGGATATGCCCTAATCCAGGTGACCATTCCTCATAAGACCTCCATCCTATTTCTTTTGGGATTTTATGAATACGAGAGTCTGACCTCTTGTCAACAGGACTCCCGAATTCCCAATTTCTGAAATCCCGATGGACTCTTCCTTTTGGGACTCTCCCGAAATCCTGGATTGTTGCCACGTGTCTTCCCTCAGATGGAAGGTCCTTGTCATTCCACGATTTCGTGACTTGCGAACCCCAGTGACATAGATCCTCTATCAATTCGAATCCCCAGTATCCAAAATATCGATGGGCTCTCGATCTCTGCCACGTGTCCTCGACGGATGGATGGTTCAGATTGTTTCGGGACTTCACCAGGTGCAAAGTCAAAATGCTCACCTTCCTCTTTTGTTCCCTGATGTCCAAATCCCCGAAATGGGTGATCTCGCGACACGTTTCCTCCCTTAATTGGACAGTCCATATCTATTTCGGGACTTCCACCATGGAGTGTACCGATCTCTTGTCTTTGAGACTTCCGAAATCTCGAAGTTCGAAATCCCGATACCAACTCCTCTTTCAGAACTTTTGCCTCTTTTCACGAGGGCTTAACTCTCATGCATCTCCTGACAGATCCAACGGCTGTCGGGTTTTTCTAACTAAGATTTGACGGTTCAAATCTGTCCCGCGCTGTGCACTCTCCCGCTACTCCTTGGACATGGAAAATCCAACGGTTCAGATACTCCCACGGACCTTGGGGACCTACGGTCCCGATTTCTTCGCTACTCACGAAGATAAAGGAAAAGGGTTAAGGAATTTAACACCCTTGTTTCTTCCTCCAATCTAACAGTCCTGAATGACTGTAGATCTTTCGACAGGATCTCATCCGTCGATCGATACTTATCCCTACGCTGCCATCTCAGGATTTCAAGAGGATCATTCTTCCTCTTACAGGGTTACTAAGACTTGTGCCTTCAAATCCTTTTCTAGGTTCTTGGTGAGCTTTCCTAGAAGGGTGTCTCTATGGGGAGATTTATCTAGGGTATTACCTGAGACAGATAAAGGTATAGATTTCCCGAAAACAGACTTGAAGTCTGAACTAATTCAATATGCATATATATATATATATATACATATATATATATATATATATATATATATATATATATATATATATATATATATATATATATATATATATATATACCAATCTATATATAAACATAAGCCATACGTGGTCCTTCCATTAAAAGCAAGCAACCACCATTTCTGATCAAAACACCACACAAACAGTCTTATACTCAAACCATTCATAAACTACATAGACTATGAGCATACATGTCAGCATATAAATTTCAAGATGCAAGATGATCATAAATGCCAGGATATACATTTCAAGATGCAAGATGTAAAACACTTACGAGAAATAACACCAGATGTGATTGCAACGCTGAGAGGGGTGCTCATTTCCACCCAACCGTAGGCTTAACGACTCCCAACAGATTTACCACTAGCCACCCCCGAGCTGAGACCATGATGCTGCGAGACCGAGTCTCTGTTCGCTAATGACTGAGAATGAAGGTTACTCTCCTTCTTCTCCGCTATCACTCACTCTGTATTTTCCAGAGTTCTTTCTCTTTCCCTCGCGTCTGCCCCTTGATCGCACACTCTTCCTGCCTTTTCTCTCTTCGGCGAGGTTGCATGTGGCATGATCTTCCTCGCAGTGGTTAGGTCTGAGGACTCTACGGATGGGCGGTTCACCCCCATCCCTCATTACTCATGAGGATCCATTTACCTACCAACCTGGTGAGTCATTTAATTCAGGGCCAACGAGCCACTCTTGGTTCTTCGGGCCAGTGAAGTCCAAATATGGTATTGGTTTTGGTGGAAGTTAACGCCACCATTCTAGGTGCCTTCCACCACCATTCTTCAACCATTGTGGTCTCTTTTTCAGCACACCCCCCTCAGTAGTCCTGCAATATATATATATATTCATAATATTATTTACATTCATCGACCTTTTTGATAAGGTCCATTCACATCACACATTCACATTTCTGAGTTTACCACAATACTTGGTCAATATAGTTATTTTTACAGACTGGGGAAAACAGGGTGTTACAATCTTGCTTCCAACTTGAGTGCTGTGACGTAAAACAAGACGATGAGATGAGACTAGTATCGTGCTTCCATTTTGATAGCTATGACGTAAAGCCAGTCTATTATCTTGCTTCTAGCTTGAGTGCTGTGACGTAAAACAAGACGATGAGATGAGACTAGAACTGTGCTTCCAACTTGATAGTTGTGATGTAAAGCCAATCCAGTATCTTGCTTCCAGCTTGAGTGCTGTGACATAAAGCAAGACGGTGATATGAGACTAGTACTGTGCTTCCAGCTTGATAGCTGTGACGTAGAGACTATCTAGTATCTTTCTTCTAGCTTGATAGTTGTGACGTAAAGCAAGACGAGTACTGTGCTTCCAGCTTGATAGATGTGATGTAAAGCCAGTCCAGTATTATGATGATGATCCAACCTCATGCTATGATGATGATGTATTAGTTTTATACTAATCCATATTGATGCAGATGATGATTTTATTCCTTTGAGAATGATGATGCTGCCGATGAAGAAAAATTCTGATGATTTATAGATATGCCAATTAGTGTTCCAAGATGATATTAATGATGATTTCCTCCCGATGTTGTTGATGATAAATGCCTCTCTCTCATCTGATGTTGTTGAAGAATACCCTTCTTATTAAGGGGGAGTGTTGAATTAATGTAAATGCAAAGCGTATTTTGATTATTATTTGATATATTATTCATTGGATCAATCCCCATTGCGGATTGCTCATGTCATCTATTGTAAAGGACTAAATCCCCTTTTGTAGATTGGTCAAAATGTAATTGTAATAGGAAGAATAAGAAGTCGGCCCCATAATATATTAAAGAGGCCCCAGAATATATTAAAGGTGGTTATAACCACCCAGATTGAGAGGTCGGCCCTGCCAGTGAAGAGACACTTCCACACGTGTCAGACTTGTATAGATAAGGAGGCTAGCGCCTCACTTAGACACACACTCACTTGTTCATTGAGGAGCAAGTTTTAGAGCTGCAGTTGGAGAGAGAGAGAGAGAGAGAGAGAGAGACATTATTGGGAGAGGACTTTTTGTATTTGTTTGAGTTATCTCTTGGCATTGTATTGGCTATCTATAATAAGGAAGTTTTGCTGGGTTTTCTCCCTCATGAGGGTTTACAAGGATAAATGATGTGTCTCTTGTGATTGTGTATTTATCAATGATCCTATCTTATTCTATTATTATCTATTGAAATGCAAATAACTCGAATAATAGCTTAAACATTAATAGTTAGGACCATACGTGATCCAGGAGGTGAAAGAGGTCGGTGTTGCACAGTTGGAAACACTTAATGGAGAAGAATTGAAAGGAAGGGTGAATGGTTTCAGAAATGAGAGACACTTCAACACTAATCCTACAAGAAGAGAAGAAGAATTTAATCAAGAATGTAAATGAAACAAGCAATCACATAGTACAACGAGATTTTACCCTGGAACCCTTAACCGGGAAAAACAAGCAATCCTTTGAGCGTTCTACTCTCTTGTTGTCGTATTCAATCTGAATAAAAGGTTACATGCCTAACCTTGGTCCAATAACAATCGACATCATACCCTCTTTCTTGGACAAGAACAACCCCATAGCCAATATGGCTTACATATGCATGACCAACAACCTACAATTACACCTACATTAACCTGCATAAGTGCATTCTATGATTACCCTTTATAGTGTTACACCACGTCTATTTATGGGATTTACAACATGCAAAACCCTAAATATTTTCACCTAAAAATGGTTACAGATCCATGCATATAATTGGATACAAATCCCACAAATCCCACATATCATTGGCTGTCCAGTGCTCCTTTCTAGGTGTCGACATGTACCTTCTCAACACTCCCATTGCATGGGAAATGTCTGGTCGAGTGCAAACAATCACATACAATAGACTCCCAACAACAATTGCATAGGGAACACATGCCATGTTCTCTATTTCTTCTCATGTTTTTGGACATTGTTCATCAGTAAGACTTGCTCTCATAGGAATTGGCACCTTCACTGATTTGCACTCTTGCATATTAAATTGTTTCATAATCATTTCAATATACTTCGTCTGATTCAACCAAAGATTTCTAGTAGCTCGATCTCTCTTAATCTCCATTCCTAGAATGAAGTTAGCTGCATTGAGATCCTTCATGTCGAACTTGGCCGATAACTACTTCTTCACCTCCTTTATTGCATCCTTGTTGTTTCCAATCAACAACATGTCTTCCTTGGAATATATGCAGTGATCAAATTTGCTTCTCACAAATCCCAAACTAAGGATGTATGTGTCAAAATTTTAGTACCACATCCTTGGAAATTGCTTTAGACCATACATAGATCTTTTGAGTTTGCACACCAACTCTTGTTTTCCCTTTACTACAAATCCTTCGGGCTATTTCATGTAGATTTCTTCTTCCAGGTCCCCATGTAGGAATTTTGTCTTCACATCCATCTGTTCTATCTCCAGATTGAATGTTGCAACCAGAGACATTAGTACTCTAATGGAAGTTAGTTTTGCAACAAGGGAAAAAATATCACCAAAGTTGACTCCTTCGACTTGGGAATAACCTTTCGCTACAAGTCGAGCTTTGAACTTCTCAACTTGTCCTGTGATATTCATATTCTTACCCACTTGCTACTGACAGGCTTCCTTCCACTAGGTAACTTGACTAGATCCCATGTTTCATTCTTGTACAAGGATTCCATCTCTTCGACCATGGCGTCCTTCCAGAGTTTACCCTCTGTCGAGTCGATTGCCTCACCGACCGAATTGATCTCATCATCGATGGAAGTTAGTACAAATGCATAACGAAAGTCAGGTAGACTATACCTCTAAACTGGTTTTCTTATTTTTTCTGACCTCCTTACCACCAGAGTTAGTTTTTCCACTTCTTCCTCAATTTCAATCAACTCATCAAAACCATCTTCTTCGTTCCTCAGTTCAAACCACACCATATCAGGATTATTCTCGGTCTGAACAACTTCCTCAGGCTCGAACTTATCTCCAACTTATCTGAAGATCACATCTTGACTGTACACTATTCTCCTTGATGCAAGATCCGATAGATTATATTCTTTCGTTCCTTATTTATATCTAATGAAAATACATTTGACTACCTTCTTGTCCAACTTGCTTGTCTTTTCCTTGGGAACATGCACAAATGCATCACAACCAAATACTTTGAGATACACCATTGAAGGATTCTTACCAGATCATACCGCATTTGGAGTTGTTTTGACTAACACCAAGGAAGGAGACATATTCACCAAATATCTTGCACTCTCAATTGCCTCCACCCATAATTCTTGTGCGAGCCCAACACCACTGAGCATTCTCCTTGCCTTATCCATAAACGTTTTGTTCATTCTCTCAAAAACTCCATTTTTCTGTGGGGTATATGGTGTGGTATTTTGGCATGCTATGCCACACTGCTTTCATAACTGATCAAATTCATTCCCACAAAATTCACCACCATTGTCAGTCCTGAGTACTTTAATCCTTTTCGTTTTCTGGTTTTCCAAAAGAGATTTAAACTTCTTAAATCACTCAAAAACCTTTGATTTCTTCCTCAGAAAATATATCCATGTCTTCTTGGAAAAATCATCTATGAAGGAGATGTAATAAAAGGATCCACCAAGTGAAGGCACTGTAACCGGGCCAAATACATCACTATGCACCAGTTCTAGAATCCCATTTTCCCTTGTCGCTCTAGATGGGAACCACACCCGAATTTGTTTTCCATATATGCAATGTTCAAAAAAGTTGACTTATAAATTACATTCAGGAAAACCTTTGACCATACCTTTGCTTTGCATAGCTCGAATTCATTTTTCTCCAATGTGTCCCATCCTCTTATGCCATAACCTGGTCGGGTCGATTTCATCATGTCTTGTCGATTTGATTTGAACCAACTTAGCTCGAGTCGAGTTGTGTCAACATCGAGTCGATTCGAGTCACACTCGAGTCGATTTCAGGAGAAATGATTATGTTGCATGCAGTCGAGTCGACATTCCCTAACAACTTGTATAGGGTACCTATCCGAAATCCTTTCATTAAGACCATTGCACCTCTAACCATCTTGCACAAATCCTTATGAAACAGAGTATGCACACCTGCATCACTCATCTTGCTGACATATAACGGGTTTCTTTCCAAACCTAGAATTTGTATCACACCTGGAAGGGTTCTTTTCCTCCCATCGTGCAGTTTCATTTAGACTCTTCCCCGTTCAACAATTCTGTTTGTCAAGTCATCCCCTAAGGACACATCACCCCCATCATATTGTTCATATTCAAAGGGCCATTCTTTATGTGGTGTCATATGATAGGATGCTCTCAAGTTGATCAACCAAACATCTTGATCCAACTTTGTACTGGTCAATGCCAGGTACACATCACCTCCCATATCTGGCATTGACTTTTGTTGCCTTCGAATTACAGTCCTTTTTATAATGCCCAACTTTACCACATTTCCAACATCTTCGCGTCGACTGAACCAGAGATTTAGATATACCCTTTGACTTGAAATTTCTACTGGAGAATCTGCCTTTATCTCTTTCTATTGGTATACCTCTCACTACTAGAGCATCTTTGGTTGACCCTTCCATGTTCTTCCTTCTCATTTCTTCCGACATCAGAGAAAAACCCACATCCTCTAGCACTAGTGTGGTTGTATTACTCCCAATATCCACAACTAAGCTATCCCAGGAGTCTGGAAAAGAAGACAATAGGTTGATACACTTCTCCTCATCAATGATCTTAATATCCATAGATGATAAGTGGATTAACATGGTATTAAACACATTTAAATGCTCAGTCACCGAACTGCCATCACTTATCCTTAGAAGATACAATTTCTTTTTGAGAAACAACTTATTTACCATAAATTTTGACTGGTATAAGCTTCCCAAATTGTCCCACAGTTTCTTGGCTGAATCTTCACCTGAGACATTCAACAACACCGAATATGCAAGACAAAGTCAAATTTTACTTCTTGCTCTTCTTTCGAGTTTCTCCCATTTTTTCGTCGACATGCCTGCCAGCTAGGTACCTGGAAATACCATTGTCCATTGTTCTTGATCCACGAGAAGATATTCCATTTTAAGCTTCCAAAGCTCAAAATTATGGCCATTGAATTTTTCTATCTCTATTCTGGAACTGCTTGCCATTCTTTACCATGATCTTTAACACAATTTATGATTTACGAATCTTACTGTACCTAGGGTTCAGTTCTCAGATTCAAGATTGGCAAATCAAGATATGATATACTCGCCAAAACATAACATCATTCTGATAACTCACTTGTCAGGGCAGACCTAAGATCTGATACCACATGTAAGAAATGAGAGACACTTCAACACTAATCCTAGTAGAAGAGAAGAAGAATTTAATAAAGAATGTAAATGAAACAAGCAATCACACAGTACACTGAGATTTTACCTTGGAACCCTTAACCGAGAAAAACTGACATTCCTTTAATCGTTCAGCTCTCTTGTTGTCTTATTCAATCTGAATAAAAGGTTACATGTCTAACCTTGGCCCACACTTAAGACACAATCGACATCACATCCTCTTGCCTGTGCAAGAACAACCCTGTAGCCAATATGGCTTACATATGCATGACAAACAGCCTACACTTACACATGCATTAACCTACATAAGTGCATTCTATGATTACCCTTTACAGTGTTACAACACGCCTCTTTATAGGATTTACAACAGAAAAAACCCTAAATATTTGCCCCCAAAAATGGTTATAGATCCACGCATATCATTGGCTACAAATCTCACAAATCTTGGGATTCTATTAAAGTTGACTCCAAGTCGGGTTACCAATCGACTACCAGTCAACCTTCATTCTGTCTCTAGTCAGTCGTCTCACACTCGCACTTCGACCTCTTGTTGGTTGACTTGCCATCGATATCTTTGACTTCAACTTTACCCGGTCGACTTCCTCGACCTTTGACTTACTATCGATCCACCTTGATCTTGATTTCTATCGATCCACCTTGACCTTCAATTGTTAGTCGATTCACCTCAACTAGAATTTCACTGCAAAAAATATAACAACCCAAAAAATGACAGTTGGCTAAAAATCTATCAAGAGGGCCGACAATCCTGCGCAATAGGAGGAGTCGCACAACAAAAAGAAAAAAGAGAACGTGTGCATAAAGAATGACAATGGGAACTGCGCAGATAAGAACAACTGTGCCAACCAAGGAGACCCAACACCACAACGATAAAGAATGCAGTAGTAATTGCACCGTCCCATATGACAAGATCGTTGTAGGTACGAAAATGATGGAAATGACAACTACGGGAGGATAAGGACAAGTCATAACATGGCCGTTATAACAACGCATAAATTCGCCATAACGCCAATTCACAAAGCCATCATAATGACAGGGAGTAAAAGTAAAATGCCGTCGATCCACATGACAGAGTGGAAGTACACAGTGGAAATCTAATAATGGGTCTAACAATAAAGAACCATTAATGCAAGCACCTGCCACACTACTGGCAGATGAGATAGGAGGGAAGGCGCAAAGACTAGTGCACAACTATAAAAAGGGAATAAAAGCAGCCATGCTTTCCAAACGTGGACTATTGTTACTTATCATTACAGGAAAAATAGAGAGCATAGAGTTAGAACGAGCTATAAATCTACACCACTTGTCAAAGACTACTTCACGACAACAATGGTGCCACCTAGAGCTAAAGGATAAACAACAAATATACCAAGGAAGAGTCGAAGGAGAGCTCCAACTACTGAACCATAGATTGAGGAAACCCTTAGTGCATCTTTATCAGAACCGATCTTTCCTTGTGACTACATGCTGCCTAGAAAGGATGACGCCCCACCAATCACACTGTAGAAGAATCCAGACTATATGTTGGTGACCCCAAACATTCTAGAGGAAGTCATCATTGATAAGGACATGCTGGGGAAGGTACCCTAGTATAAATATGCAGACCATGACATTACTGATGTGGCGAAGTTCCCTAAACTTGCACTCCACAAATACCTGGAACTCAACGTGAACCCACTTACAAAGAAGATTGTACTAGTTACCAAGGTTTGGGATAGAGGCTTGGAGAGAGAAGGCCTCATAGATGATTTTAGGGGCTAAATTTCGCTCATGGGATAATTTTCCATGGTTTTTCCAAAAACGAGATTCACTATTTTAAAAATGATTCACCCAAATTCTATAGGATAAAATTATTTTACTTTAAAAATTGCCAAAATTTTATAAAAACTATATAAAATCCTTAGAAATTTGAATATTTTTACAAAAATATCGCCAAATATTTATAGTTGGCATATGAAGGATAAGTAAGATTCACCAAGGTTTCTACATTTAAAAATAAATTTCCATCCTTAAAATCATCCCTGGCAGGCCTCCTCAACCTGTTCGATATCCCCCACTTCGGACGCAACAAAAAAGTCAATGCATGTGTTAAACTCCTCTTATCTTGCATGCATGGGGGGTACATGTGGCTAGATAGGCCAATCTATATTGACATATACTTGATAGACAAAATCACGGGGCTGCCAACCTAGGGAGAAGACCCTGCTCTGCTATTTGTAGACAAAAGGAGAACAGTTAGAGGCTATGCAAATGAACTTTCACATGGTTAGGGGGGTGCACAACCTGAATGTGCCAACTATATGTGACTCGACCATTTGAATAGCCACCCAAATGTTAGCATGCAAGCTTATATGGAAGTGTAGGAAGGATCAAGTACTAGGATGGGTAATAACTGCTACAGAAAAATGTGTAGAAGGAACTGCAATGAGCTGGGCACCATTCTTACTGAACTAGTTCCTATTGGATTGCGCAGAAGCCCAAGACAAGAGAATGGAGTTTCACTACTCATAACTCTTGACTTTGATTGCCTTCACAACATGGGAAAAACTAGAGGATGCACAGTTCTTAGGGCTGAGAGGGAA
>ML777894.1:489167-526585 GCA_009831015.1 Picea engelmannii | reverse complement strand
TCTATGCATTGAATTGGGAATAATGGATGCATGCATGCATTTATATATCTATAAATGGTTTCTGTATTGAAATGGTTAAGTTATGTGTATGCGTTTGCTTCCTTGAAAGTCTTATGCTTCTGCTTGATTTTCCATATGCTTCAATTTAACCCTCGAAGGTGATTTTACCAGGGAATTACCTCACAGTTCCAGAGTCGGAGAAAGCCTCTTGGCACTGCTATTGTCTTAGTAATTCCACAAGATTTTCCCCGCCTTGCTTCAGAACTTAAAGTTTTGTGAACTAGGAAGGCGCTTCCTTCAAACCAGTAGTCTAGGATACCTTAGGCTCATTCCCATGGCCTTAACCAAATCTTGGCTAAGAGTAGAGCTTATATCCCAATATTCATCAGATGGTCCATATGAACAAGGTCTAGGAACCCTACGCTAAGCCCAAAAGGAGCTAGCTCTTGATGGTTTCAGAGCTTTGGGAGCTCGAAGCCCTAGGATGTCAAACTTCACGATTGTCAAATTTACCTGAATACCAGAGTCGCGAAAGGTTGCGAGTCATTGATCTGGGGAGTCCATTGGGGCCCCTTCTCGACTGTCTGATATTCTAGTGGAAGGTTTCACACATGGTACTTCAGATGAGTCTTGCCTCAGGAAAACAGTGGTAGTGAAGCCAAAAACTCCAAAGGTTGGAGCCGCAAGGTGACCAGGACCGTCGATCAGAGGAACCTTTGGGTTCCTTCCTAACTGTCAGATCTGGGCTATGGTCAGCCCGACGCTGATCAACCTCGAGAGAAAAGAGGAGTCTACACTGCCAAACCCCAAACGTTGAACTCCCGAAGTAACAAGAGTAGTAGATCCATGGATCTACGTAGACAAATCTCGACCGTGAGATCTGAGGGATGTTGGAAGGTTGTCATTCTGGGGTGACATGGCATAGTGACATCACCTAGGAACATCTGGACCTCAGTTTGAAGTGCCACATGTTACCCAAATTTGTACATATCACATACCCTATAGACCCTTTGGAACATGACACGTGTCATCTCAGATGAGGGCACATGTGACCCCTGAACCTTCTACGTGTTAGCCCTTGGTACGCGCCCACCTAGCCAAAGTGGTTGGTGAAGTGACCAGAACTCTGGGAGTCCATCCTATTCGTTGATGCTGAGAGACACTTGGCATCTATAACATCCTTGACCCTCCAAAGGCCGGGCAATGCTACCAACACTTATATAACATGCATTTAAATAAATTCAATACATTAACATAGAGTAAGCACATAATAACTGCTAGCATACATAATCCATGGCATTAACAATAATTCATATGCACAACATTAAACATCATCGTAACAAAATACATGATAATATTGCAAGCATAAAAAACATGCATTTAAAAGATAAATTTAAACACATGCATATACTTATCTTTGAAACTAGATGTAATTCACCAACTGTGTGCAGACCTTCCATGAACCTCCTAGCCTTAGACCGCGCTACTCATCACTCTCAGCAGTAGGTCACCATCGAGCTGCGACTAAGCTCCATCGACAGGGAATCCTAGGCTAGGCAAGGTAAATGTGAAGACACCCAGTTACAGAGGAATGATTTTCTCCCAGGAGTCACTTATGCCCACTGCTCACAGACTCTCATTCCCCACATGCCTGTCCCACCCTAGGAGTATACACCTTCACTATTACTAAGATAGTCCTTCGACTGCTAACCTCCCTTGCCTTGGGCTTCAGCAACAGACCGTATCGGAAGTCTCAGAGTTCTGTAGCAGCTACGGGACCCCTTCCAAGAGTTCTTACTTCCTCAACACAATCTCTCACCTGGAGAGAGTTGCTCACAAGTTTGGCAACCTGTTCTTGTGACCAATTCTAGCATAATGAGGACACAACAATAATGCTCAACAATGCACAATTAATGGCAACAACCTCACCCAGTGAGGAATACACTGCCACAACAACCCACTGGGATAACAAAACATGACCCAAAATAATTTGGGTTTCTGAATCATGCAACATGTAACAGACTCATGGTTATGGTTTTGGTATTGCGTAAGGGTGCACAGAGATCTCACGCACAGGCTTGAAATCTCCAAGTAAGGGATCTAAAAACAACACTAGACAGAGGTCGATCATGGACAATCATGAGTTTATATGGAGGATGGCGAATTGGAAGGTAGAACCCTCAGAATTAGGTGATGGTTGGCCGAATGCAGACCCCCAACATGGCTTAGTCCTATGGTTTTAAATGCATGCGCCTGGGTTGACACATGTCGCCCATGAAGCTGCATGCACTCCATCAACATGCGTTCCTCTCTAGAAACTTAGGACAAAACATATACATTTACACAGTACTTTGGAATAATAATAAATTATTATTCCCAAGGGCTTAATCCCCCAAGATTATCCCCTCTTTATTACCTTTCATCCCCCTCTCCTTTACCCAGGCTTTGTGGAAGCTTAGTCCCCCATCACTCATTCATCGTGGTCGGTCCACACGCCAAGATGTTTATCTTTTATTAATAATGTGCATAATTACATGTACAAAATCAGGCTCCTGGCCTTTAACACTTAGGCTCTTCGACCTAATAAACACATAATCCTATCAACTTATCAATACTTTGCTCACCAGCCTACAAAACATGATTACACCATGGCTCATCCTTTGGGATATTAAAATCCCCTCCCCTTATTTTTGCACTATCCTCAGTGCAACTTTCACACAACAACTGTAGGATTTTCAAAATCTTCAAAAAGATGAGGTTATTCTACCCGCATAGCATCCTCATGCTCCCATGTCGCGTCCTCAGGACCGTACCAAGTCCACTGGACCTTTACAAGCCTTATAGCTCGATTTCGAAGCTATTTTCTTTTCCTGTCCAATATGCGCATAGGATGCACTTGCAAGACACCTTCTTGTTCCACCTGAATCACATTCCAATCGATAACATGATTAGCATCAAGTATATATTTCTTAAGCAATGAAACATGAAACATATTATGTACAATCATGGATGCAGGTAATGCAAGCATATATTCAACTGGCCCAATCCTTCCTAGGATTTCAAATGGCCCACAAAATCTGGCTGCCAACTTGGTACATTTTCCCAACGTTAGGGAACTTCTGTTAGCTTTCACTTTCAAGAATACATGGTCACCCACTTTAAACTCCCTGTGGGTTCTTTTTTTATCAGCATAACTTTTCTGCCTGTTCTGGGCAGCTTTCAAATTCTGCTTAATTTTTAGTATTTTCTCTTCCATTCCTTGAGAAACTCTCGACCAACTACTGCTCTATCAGTTGGATTATCCCAACTTACTGGAGTATTGCACTTTCTGCCATAACGTGCTTCAAATGGGTTAATCTTCAACGATGCTTGATACCCATTGTTGTAGGCGAATTCTACCAAGTGCATGTAGTCTTCCCATTTCGATGGTTTGTCCATCACATACATTCTCAGTATGTATTCTATCACTTGATTCACTTGCTCTGTCTGCCCATCTGACTCAGGATGGTAGGATGTACTGAAATTCAGATTCGTTCTGAATCCCTTGAATAACCCCTTCCAAAAATTTGAGGTAAATTTCGGGTCTCTGTCAGACACAATTGTCTTGGGAATTCCGTGCAATCATGCCACTTCCTTCATAAAAATATCAGTAACATATGCTACCTTGAGAGTAGTCTTTAGTGGAATAAAATGGGCAGCTTTCATAAGCTTGTCCATTACCACCATGATTCAGTCATGCTTCTTTCTTGTTCTGGGTAATCCCGTGATGAAATCCATTGTCACCACTTCCCACTTCCACTTAGGAATGGGTAAAGGTTGCAACAACCCTGCTGGGTTCAAGTGTTCAACTTTAACCTTCTAGCACTCCATACATCTGGCGATGTATTCAACAATCTCTTTCTTCATACCTGGCCATAAATAATGGCTCTTGATTACTGCCACAATTTTCTGATATCTAGGGTGCCCTGCATAAAAGACATTATGCATTTCATGCAAAATTATACGTTTCAAGTCCTGGACATTAGGTACGTAAATTATGTTCTTGTACATAATTATTCCATCAACCCCTAGCTTATAAATCTCCACTTTCTATGGCATCTTACCTTGCTGTAGTTTTTCTACCAAATCTATATTTGCAGCCTAAAAAATCCTGCCCTTTATATCAGTTTGGTACATGCTAATGGATGTAGCATGTAAGCTGTGCACCTTTCTGCTGAGTGCATCAACCACCTTGTTTTCCTTCCCTTTGATATGCTTTATATCAAAGTCATATTCACACAGAAACTCTAGCCACCTACTCTGCCTAGCGTTTAGGGTGGGCTGGTCAAACAAGTATTTCAAACCGTTGTGGTCTATTCTCAATTGAAATCTCCTCCCCATGAGGTAATGTCTCCATTTCCTCAGAGCGTGAACGATTGATGCCAACTCCAAATCGTGAGTGGTATAATTCTTTTTGTGCTCTTTCAAATTCCTAGAATCATAACATATTAGAAATCCATTATGACTGAGGACTCCTCCCAGTCCTTCTTTGCATGCATCGGTGCATACGACAAAATCTTCATTTGGGTCTGTGATCCTTAGGATTGGAGCACTGGTTAATAGTTGCTTCAATTGTTGGAAGCTTCTCTCACAATCCTTTGTCCATAGAAACTTATTCTCCTTCATTTGCAAAGAAGTGATAGGGTGAACTATCCTCGAGAACCATGCGATAAACCTTCTGTAATAGCCTGCTAGACCCATAAAGGATCTAAGTTTTTCCACATTCCTTGGTGCTGACCATTCTCTGATGGCCTCAACCTTCTCAGGATCCACAACGATCCCTTCTTCTGAAATAATATGCCCCAAGTAATGGATTTTTTCCTGATAAAATGAGCATTTGCTCAATTTGGCATACAACTGGTGCTCTATTAGCACTTGCAGCACCATCCTCATGTGTTGTTCATGTTGATGTTTGGACAACATCGGGAAGACACTCTCTAAAGATAATAATTAATAAGTAAATGATAATAATAAATAGTTATTGATTATTCAAGGGACGCATCCTTTCATGGATGGTCACCTTATGTTCCCTATATATGGAACACTCATTATTGTGATAACACATTGAATATTGATCATATCTTATATGAATACAAACCAAGATGGTATCAGAGAAGGACTGGGAAAACTCCCTCATAGGAGGACCCATGATCCTAAAAGAAAGTTGCTTTCCCATTGTAGAATTTGATTAGTAAAAAAAATCATGATTTTTTTGAGTTTCTGCAATGGGTTGCTTGATTCAGTTAAAGAGAGGACGTGTTTGATGAAAAATATCCTGGCTGAAGTAAATAAGCATCACGTCGGAATTGTAGGCCTCCATGTTTTTTTTAATTGGTGTGCAGCGCCACATTGTATCCAGACGTATACGTTTTGATTCTTTCAGCACATCCTGAATCCAGAAAAGATGGAAGCTCCAAGGAGCATGCCACCATTGTTGTGAAGGAAATCCTGTACGAGCTCAAAAATCTCTCAGCAGCTTTATCCTCTGAGATGAATTTGAAATCAATGAGAGGGAAAAGTAACCAATCCATTGTGGATGAATGCATCGAGCTCTTCGGATATAGTTTCTGTCAGCTTAATGAATCTCTCACATCTCTATAGAACTAGGAATGGAGAAGCCAAGAGGCAGATGACGTCCAGACTTGGCTTAGTGCATCTCTCACCAATTAGGAGGCTTGCATTGAAGGAGTAAACGATTATAATTACAGGAATTCTATGCTACCGACACTGTGAAAGGTCTCGAAGATTCTCAACAACTCTCTTGACCGATTCCGCTATGTCCTCTGTTGACAAATTGTTTTCAGTCGAGGACAGTTTCTCATTGTGGCTATCTCTGGTCGATCACCGACTCCTTCAGGCCCCCATGGTCAGAATACGAGCAGATGCAGTGGTGGCCAAAGATGGAAACATGAATGAAAAGACCATTACCGAAGCAGTAAGCATCGCTCCAAGTAAAAGTAATGGGAGATACGTAATCTATGTGAAAGAGGGCACATATGTCGAGCGGGTGAAAGTTTCCAAAGATGGTATCACACTCGTTGGAGAAGGGAAGTACACCACAAGTGTTACAGGAATCCTTTTTGGAGGTCAACTTAGATATATTTCTAATTTTGTTGCTACCGAAAACAAATTCGTTGCTAGATATATGGGGTTTCAGAACACAACGTGTCCGGGAAAAGGCTATGCCATTTCTCTTATGGTAAGATCGGATCACAGGACCCTCTATCGATGTAGCATACAAGTTTACCAGGACACTCTCTACGCATATAGCCAACGAGAAATTTGACAGAGAATGCCATACCTATGGCAGCGTGGACTTCATCTTTGGCAAGACAGTTGTAGTCTTTAAGAGTTGCAACATAGTGGCGCATAATGGAAATGGGGACAAGAGTTTTATCACCACACATGACACAATGGATCCCAATCAAAACACTGGCTTCTCCATCCACAACTGCAAAGTGACTGCAGCGGACAAGTATCTGGTTCCCATACATCTTGGAAGACCGTGGATGCAGTATTCCCAGACTGTCTTCATGTAATCATACCTAGACAAAAGTTGTGTACTACTATGACATGGAAACAATTGTATACTATTGGATGACATTGTAGTAGCAGTATGCTACTAGTTGATTGCAGAGTAATTAGTGGATTACTAGATGAAGGAACCAAGACATTGGTTTCAAGAGGAAACCTTGATATGTCTTGGGGGACATTGGTTCCATGAGGGAACCTCGATGTGTCTTAAAGATGTTTGAGGTAGGGATTAAGAGGGAGTACACCATTCCTCACAACCCTCAACAGAATGGGGTTGCAGAGAGGAAAAGAAGATCTATTGTTGAGACAGTCAAGGCGATGATTCATGATCAACATTTATCTATGTTTCTGTGGGAAGAGGCATCCATGACTGTAGTGTATGTTGAGAACATAAGTCCTTGAGGAACATGACTCTCGAGGAGGCCTTCACCAGAGTGAAGCCTGAGGTTGGACACTTTAGGATTTTTGGGCGTTCAATATACATTCATGTACCCAAGGAGAAAAGGACCAAGCTAGACCCTTCAAGTAGAAAGGGTACATTTGTGGGGTACAGTGAGTCTTCAAAGGAATACCAGATCTACATAGACAAATTGAGTGAGAGACAAAAAGAGATGGTACCTTCCGAGAGAGCAAGATAACTCATAGATATTCATGCTATGCTGCAACTATGAGCCACATCATTGATTCTAAACCTTCCTGTTATGAGGAGGCAACTAGTCATCCAATATGGAGAGATGTCATGATGGAGGAGTATCAATCTAGCATGAAGAATGATGTGTGGGATATTGTTCCTAGACTTGAGGGGAAGTTTGAAGTGACTTCCAAATGGATCTACAAGATCAAACACATAGTTGATGGGAGCATCGAGATGCACAAAATGAGATTTGTTGCTAGAGGATTCTCTCAGGTGGAGGGAATATATTATGAGGATACATTTTCTCCTATTGCTTGATACACTTCTATCCGGATGATTATTTCCCCTATAGAATCCATGGGTTGGAGAGTACATCAGATTGATGTAAAGTCAACCTTTCTGAATGGAGAGATTAAGGAAGATGTATACATCAAGTAGCCAGATGGTTTCATGATACATGAGAGGGAGTCTCATGTGT
Organism: Picea engelmannii; assembly: GCA_009831015.1. NCBI lineage: Eukaryota > Viridiplantae > Streptophyta > Pinopsida > Pinales > Pinaceae > Picea > Picea engelmannii. The sequence goes on along the minus strand of ML777894.1, from coordinate 518,900 downwards.
GCAGGTTGAAGATGGCCTTGTATGGAATGCAGGATTGATGGACACCTGATCTTGGTATGCAAGGATTGATGGACACCTGATGATTTTTGGGCTTCAACAAAAGTGTTTTTGATCCTAGCCTGTACTACAATATTGTTAATGGTGAGTCCTTGATTTTGGTCCTCTACATTGATGATTTATTCCTCACCGATATAGAGAGCCTTATTGTTGAATGAAAGTATGCATTATCCTCTAAGTTTGAGATGAAGGACCTTGGTATGATGCACTACTTCTTGGGACTAGAGGTGTGGCAGAGAACTGATGAGATCTTCCTGAGTCAGGGGAAGTACACAATTGAGAAATTGAAGAAGTTTGAGATATTGAACTTGAAGCCCGTGGCTACACCAATGGTGATGAATCTGAAGAAACTATGTGTGTCTTCTTTCGATTCTGATGAGATTGTTCTGACTTCGTACAGACAATTGATTGGATCATTGATGTATCTGGTTAACACCAGACTAGATATTTGCTATGAAGTGAGTGTACTTAGCCAATTTATGAGCCAATTGAGATAGACACACTAGATTGTTGCAAAGCATGTGTTGAGATACTTGCGAGACATAGTTCAACATGGTTTGAGATATACTTCTAGTATTGATATGATATGGCAGGAATATATTGACTATGATTGGGCATGGAGCATAGTGGATAGAAATAGCACCTTCAGGTGTTGCTTCACTTTGGCATCTTCCATGGTTTCCTGGTGTAGCAGGAAATGAACTTCTGTGGCTTTGAGAACAACAGAAGCAAAGTACATTTCATTAATTATGACAGTTCGTGAAGTAGTGTGGCTTCACAAGCTCCGTGCCAATTTATTCGAACATGTGTCGGATTACACCATTATTCATTATGGTAACTAAAGTTGTGTGAAGATCTATGATAATCCAGTGTTTCATGGCAAATCGAACCACATTGAGATCAAGTACCATTACATCCAAGACATGGTGCAGAGGAAGGAAGTATTGGTGACATGTGTTGGACTCCACCATTATTCATTATGGTAACTAAAGTTGTGTGAAGATCTATGATAATCCAGTGTTTCATGGCAAATCGAACCACATTGAGATCAAGTACCATTACATCCAAGACATGGTGCAGGGGAAGGAAGTATTGGTGTAGTACCTTCCTACAGATGAGCAGGTTGCTGATGTTCTTACCAAACTAGGATGAAGTTTAAGTACTTTCGTGATAGACTTTTCATGGTAGAGAATGCCTCCCTTGTTGAGAGGGAGTGTTGATGTTTGCAGCTTCCTAAGACATCCTCCAGATTGTACTCATGTGTGACTAAGTTGAGTTGATTTGTGATGACACTTATCCGAGAATGGATAAGTGGGGCACTTATCCGAGAAGGGATAAGTGCGATTGGGATTATAACCCAATGTCCCATGTGGAGAGCACATGAGGACATGTCAAGGGAGTTGACCCTTGACGTCATACACTATGGGAGCTGACCCTAGTGTTTCTAGAGGGTGTAGCCTCTAGAAGTCCACATGGAGTGCCATGTGTGACAAACTTTCTCCAGATTGTACTCCACTATGAATTGAGTTGAGTTGATTTGTGAGGACACTTATCTGAGAAGGGATAAGTGGAACACTTATTCGAGAAGGAATAAGTGTAGTTGGGCCTATAACCCAACATCCCATGTGGAGAGCACACGATGACATGTCAAGGGAGTTGACCCTTGATGTCATACACTATGGGAGTTGACCCTAGTGTTTCTAGAGGGTGTAACCTCTAGAAGTCCACATGGGAGTGCCATGTGTGACAAATATTTTACTACTATAGTGGTTTTGTACCACTGTCAGAGACTGTGTGTCTCTGGAAAGTAGTTGTGTACTACTATGGAAAGATACCTCCCTAGCTAAGAGGGAGTGTTGATGTTTCAGCATCAGGCAAAACTTCTCCTGCATTGGGCTGCAGACCAAGGGAGATAGGATACATTTATCACAAATGTGCACTTTTGATAAATGGGCCCATACGTAGTCCTTCCTTGATCATGACAAGGAATAATATGGACTAGAGGTGCTTGAAGCACTTTCTACGTGTTAGTTAGCATCAAGCCGACATTCACTCATAGGTGTGTACCTATGGTGAAAGATCCTGGTGTGGTCTTTGTCCTAGTCATGGTGTTTTGACAAAGAATGATAAAGACTCAAGATGCTATATGATGTTACATGCGGACCCAAAGAGAGCCTAATCTTAGAGAGAGATGTCTCCCAAGACTTTCAGACAAGTGTCATGAGTCTAGGGTGAAGTTTGTATACTTCAAAGACAAGAGTGGCATGTTGCAGAATGTCTCCCTCGTTGAGAGGGAGTGTTGATGTTTGGACAACATTGAGAAGACATTCTCTAAAGATAATAATTAATAAGTAAATGATAATAATAAATAGTTATTGATTATTCAAGGGACGCATCCTTTCATGGATGGTCACCTTATGTTCCCTATATATGGAACACTCATTATTGTGATAACACATTGAATATCGATCATATATCATATGAATAAAAACAAACAGTTCATGCTCTTCCTTTGACTTGGAATACACCAGAATGTCATCTAGGAAGACTATGACAAACTTGTCTAGATAGTCCCTAAACACACCATTCATCAAGCACATAAAAACAACAGGTTTGTTCGACAGTCCAAACGTCACCACTGTGAACTCGTAATGACCATACCTTGTTCTAAAGGAAGTCTTGTTGATGTCTTCATCCTTTATTCTTACCTGGTGATATCTTGATTTGAGAACTATCTTTGCATCCTTCAACTGATCAAAGAGGTCATCAATCCTCGATAGAGGGTACTTGTTCTTAACAGTTACTTTGTTTAACTGTATGAAATCAATACACAACCTCAATGTCCCGTTCTTCTTCTTCATGAACAGGACTAGGGCACCCCAAGGTGACACTCTTGGGAGAATGTACCCCTTCCTTAAAATCTCTTCAAGCTGCAACTAAAGTTCTTTCATCTCTGGTGTGCTCATTCTATAAGGAGCTTTCGACATTGGAGCTGCTCCAGGCATCAAATTTACAGAGAAATCGATATCTCTCTTCGGAGGTAGTTCATGTATCTCCTAAAATACATATTAAAACTCTTTTAGTACTGCATGGTCACCAATCTTTGAGACCTCATCCTTAGATGCTTCCTCCATATGGGCTTCAAACAACTGATAACCTTTCCTATAGCATTTCTTCAGTTGTAATGCTGAAATTTCTCCGACAACAACAACTCTGGGAATTCCTTAGACTATTTTCCGATTCCCCTCCTCATCCATGCAAGTAAATGCCTTGTTATGACAGTCTAGGAGGGCATGGTGCTGGTCCAACTAGTCCATCCCAATTAAATATTCATAAGAGCCTAAAGGCAGAATATTCAATTCAGCCTTCATGCTCAATCCTTTCGTGTCCACAGGACATGACTTAACCAACTCAATGACTTTCCTCTTGGTTCCTATAGCCAACTGCACTAACCAAGACTTTTCATGTTTGCTTCTTGATAAATGCAAACCTTCCACCACTCTAGGATCTATATAACTATGGCTATCCCCTGAATCAATTAAAACAGTAAGTGGTTGGTTGTTAATCATACCTTCCACTTCAATCATGTGTGATTGAAATTCAGCTTACTTGTTGTCCAGTGCTGCGTAGATCCTTGGCATTCTACTGCCCATGTCCTCCACTGTTTCAACTTGCTGAACATTGTGGATGACTCTCACTTTATCATTTCTGTGGGGGCAATCTCTGTACTTATGGTTTCATTTACAACCCCAACACTCCATAGGTGTCTGCCTTGGCAATTGACCACCCACTTCGGCCTTTTTGGGCTCTCTAAAAGATGGCTGTCCCTGAGGACTATTTCTGAAAAAGGGAGGCTTGTTTCCCTTTTGCCTATGTTCCTTCTTGAACTTCTTCTTGTCTTCCCAAGACTTCTGGAAGGTAGGATTTTCTCTTTGTTGTTCATATAAACATTTCTCTCTTCTTATTGTTTCTTCCGTAGAATTAGGGTCATCATACTGAATCTTGTCACCAATAGAAGGTGGTAATCCACTTAGATACCTCTGAATCTTGACAGTCTCCTCCTTGATGAACGAAACATACTTCAACAGTTCCAAAAATCTTCGCTTGTATTCAACAATGGTCATGCTGCCCAGTTTGAGTTCAAATAACTCTTTCATCTTTCTATCATAATATCTTTTAGTCAAATATTTCTTCTCTAAACACCTCTTGAATTCCTTCCAAGTGATATCTTTCTCTCTAATGTGCTGCACCTGCACAAGCTGATCCCACCACATGGATGATTTTCCTTTCAACTGATACATCACAATTCTTCCTTCGGCATGAGAGGAATAATTCTACAATTAGAAGTACTTCCTCATGCCTAGCATCCATGTCCCGACATCTTCTTCCTTCTGGTGTTCTCCATCAAATGTGGGAGGCTTAATCTTATTCATTTCTCCTTTTAGTTGATCCACTCCAGATATCCTATGCTTTTTGGTAGGATATGGGTTTGAACTACTGCATTTTTCTTTATTGGAATGCTTTGGGGAGCGACGATGATGTCCACTAACACTCCTTGATCTTCTTTTCCTCTCAGGGGTCCCGTGACTCCCTGCTTTTCTTGTGTTACTCTCCTTTTCCAATTTCTTTTCGATCCTATCCAGGCTCTGCAACAACTTCAAGTTGAATTCACCTTGTTTATCCTGAGTTTTCTTGAGCCTTTTTCTATCATCTCGGTGAGCCTAGGCATATTTCTGCAATCTTTCAATGATTTTCATCATATTCCCTTCCCTATCCATCTCCTTTCCATGCCCATTGGAGTTCGATCCTTCAACTCCCAAGTTGACATCCATTCCTTTTCTTTCGTTCTCTGAACTTGAGGCAATTCGCGCCTCTTCCATTTCTTTGCACTCGATGACAACTCCGACTGGTTCTGACCCTCGTCAACTTCTGCAATCACAATGTACAGACAACTAGAATTTGTCAAGCTATCTTTCCTTAACAAATTCCACACATTCAAAACCAACCCGATTCTAAGAAAATGTTTTGACTTCATGAATCTTTTGATCTCTACTCAACTCTGTAACTTTTGGGCGATATCCCCCCCCCTTTCTTAGTCCCAAACCCATGCGATCACGGGCTGTGACCAAATGCTAGACCACTATCTCTTGAGTTCTAGTTACCGAACTCATGACATCGGGTGGATCAATGGTCCACGTGTACATGACATCCAATGGTTGGAACCCACTATGGTCGTTCCGTCATCGAAGTTTCAAGACTTCGAGACTTTGGGGTTTCGGGACTTCAGACCTCGTAGGTTCCCAAACTTGTTTCCTCCAAATCTTCCGACATCCAAAATTTCGATTTACTTTATCCCCTTCGAGCCCATGTCACACAGTTGTTTCCAATAACCATGATGGCACGTGGCACGCTTAGGAGGGTCCATGTCACATTCGATGACGTCATTGGGTCCTACCATGTTCACTTTTCTTTTTGGGAGTTTGGGTTTTGGGATTTTGTGCGTCCACACATCTCACTTTTTTTGATATCCGAAATCGTGAAATCGCGATCTGCTCCTTCACTTGATCCTACGACCAAGCTCTTTCCTCGTGATCTATGGTGTTGATCTTGGACTTCGGATTTTTGGGCATCAAGAGTTCGTGCCTCAACACATATCGCTTTTCCCAATAGTCGAATCCCTGAAAGGTTTCCAGGATAACTCTCCTGCACCTTCTCCAAATTTGACGATTGTGAGGGATCTCCTTTCCTCTCGACCAGATCCAATGGCTCCAACACTTCGTGCATTGCGCTCTCTCTCTCTCTCTCTGTGGCCAAATACCACACTGACTGCAGTTTTGTAACACGACCAAGCAACCCCATGACACTCAGAAATAATCTAAGGTTCGAAATTAGTCCCTCTAGACACAATTTCTACCTGAAACCTCGGGTCCAATGGCCCCTTATCTGGCCCATCCAGGCTCAGCGTTGAAAACCTTGTCTATGATACCAAAATGTAACATCCCTGACCCTCCAAAGGCCAGGAAATGCTACCAACACTTATATAAGATGAATTTAAATAAATTCAATACATTAACACAGAGTAAGCACATAACTACTGCTAGCATACATAATCAATGGCATTAACAATAATTCATATGCACAACAATAAACATAATCACAATGGAATACATGATAATATTGCAAGCATCACAAACATGCATTTAAAAGCTTAATTTAAACACATGCATATACTTATCTTCGAAACTAGATGTAATTCACCAACTGCATGCAGACCTTCCACGAACCTCCCAGCCTTAGACCACACTGCTCATCACTCTCAGTAGTAGGTCACCCCCGAGCTAGGACTAAGCGCCATTGGCAGGGAATCCTAGTCTAGGCAAGGTCAATGGGAAGACACCCAGTTACAGAGGAAGGATTTTCTCCCAGGAGTCACTTATGACCATTGCTCACAGACTCTCATTCCCCACATGCGCCCTGTCCCACCCCAGGAGTATACAAATTCACTGTCACCAAGACAGTCCTTCGGCTGCTAAGCTCCCGTGCCTTGGGCCTCAGCAACAGACCATACCGGAAGTCTCAGAGTTCTATAGCAGCTGTAGGACCCCTTCCAGGAGTTCTTACTTCCTCAGCACAATCTCTCACCTGGAGAGAGTTGTTGATAGGTTTGGCAACCTATTCTTGTGACCAATTCTAGCACAGTGAGGAAAGAGCAGTAAGGATCAACAAGGCACAATCAATTACAACAACCTCACACGTTCAGGACTACACTGCCACAACAACCCACTTGGATAGCACAACATGAGCCAAACAAATTCAAGTTTCTCAATCATGCAACACGTAACAGAATCACGGTTATGGTTTTGAGATTGCGTAAGGGTGCACAAAGATCTCACACACAAGCTTGAACTGTCCAGGTAAGGGATTTGAAAACAACACTAGACAGAGGCCGATCATGGATAGTCACAAGTTCAGATGGAGGATGGTGAATTGGAAGGTCGAACCCCCAGACTCAGGTGATGGCTGGGGAAATGTATACCCCCAACACAGATTATTCCTATGGTTTTAACTGCATGCACCTGGGTCGACACATGTCTCCCATGAAGCTACATGCGCTCCATTAACATGCATTCCTCTACATTTACATAGTACTTTGGAATAATAATAAATTATTATTTCCAAGGGCTTAAGCCCTCAATAATAGCCCCTCTTTCTTACCTTTCAACCCCCTCTCCTTTACCCAGGCTTTTTGGAAGCTTAGTCCCCCATCACTCATTCATCGTGGTCGGTCCACATCCATAGATGTTTATCTTTTAATAATAATGTGCATAATTGCATGTACAAAATCAGGCTTCTGGCCTTTAACACTTAGGCTCTCTGGCCTAATAAACACATAAGCCTATCAACTTATCAATACTCGACTCACCAGCCTACAAAACATGATTACAAAAGGTCTCGTCCTTTGGGATATTACAACATCAGATCCTGTACTTTGGAGGAGAGTCACTCTGGAGGACTTGAAGTTTGGTGCTTCGAAAATCCCTAAAGTTTGGAGTAACAGAGAGAATCTCAACCATATGTCATTTGGGGACGCATGGTGGGAAATCCATTACTTCAGAGGATAGCTACTTTGGAGAAAATTAGAACAAGAACTCCTGAAGGCCCAAAGATCGGGGTTCACCGGAGCCGTCGATCTTAGAGGACATGTGTCAGGAGATCTGAAACTCCATAAGGATTTCCCTTCGGAGGTTAGCATTCATGAGTGCTATGGAATTCACCAAAGCACAGAGTCATGAATTAAGCGTGTTCCGTTGATCTTAAAAGAAAACGGGGACTGCTGATCCCCGTAAGCATACCCAAAATCTGTCGATTCGACAGTTCAGAAGATTTATGGTATCATAGGTTGAAAACGTCCAGAGCCCGAAGCTCCAAAGCACCAACACATGCACCTGTTGTCTTGGAGTATAGTCATATCCGCAAGTGTATGCGATTGTAGCCAGAGGGAAGAGGTTAGGCCAAGAATTCAATTCAGAAGGCCGAACGTTGAATTCCCCGTTAGTCTGTGAGTGAGCTGAGGACCAAGTCTAGTCGTTGGATTTGTTGGTGGATGGATTTATGCTATAGAATTAGGGATGCTGGAAGTTCCGGGATATCGAAGAACTCAGAGAGAAGCATATTTATTTGGACCCACATGGAAGCCCCGTGGCCTCGACCAATGAACACCTAAGGAACTTGGGAGAGGTATATCTGCTAGCTCGAAGCTCGGTTTTGAGCATGGAGAACATGGCTGAAAAGCTCTGGATGAGAATAATGGGATAGAGACCCCAAATGGAGGATTTGATTTCTTAAGAAGAACGAAATTTCGACGCCACACCTTGGGTGTGTTACAAATTGGTATCAGAGCATGGTTAAAACACTTGGCCTGCTTGGGCTCATGAATGAGTTGCTTAAAAACTATATTCAAAGGAATTTTAAGGGTGACACCCTATCTTACCTCTTTCCTAAAGAGTCTAGTTAAACTTTCTACTGTGTGTGTATTTAATAAATTTGAATCGCGTGTTGTTCATAAACTAATAGACTGTTGGCTAAAAGTCAGTGTTTTTTTAGCACTCAAGCAGTCAATAAATCACGGGAAAACTACAAGTATAAAGGATGGTGACACACCATGAAGTGGGGGAGGGCTCCCACAATAGAGACGAAGAATCTGATGAAAGGAAGGTGGTGGAAACCCCTCCGGATCTGGCTGAAACTGTAAGGAGCCTCATGGTTGAATTACAAAGTTTCAAGGCTGACAATGAGAGATTGATAAAATAGAAAGAAAAACAAACATAAATTAATGCAGTATTGATGCAGAGCTTATATGACATACATAGGAAACTGCAACATGGACCCTCAACCAGTCATGTGGACCGATGACATACGAAGAGAAGTCAAAGTCCACCTGAGATATGAAAACATGGTCCCATAAGTGGCCACACTAGGAGAAGTACCTTGAGGAAGGCCCAACCTGGAGGAAGGGGACACTCATCGGGAGAGTCCTTTGGAGAGGAAATAGGCAACTCCTAGGGATATTCTAGTAGCAAAAATAACTCTCGTTCTCAAAAGAAAGGAAAGAAGTGAAAGCATTCTAAAATTCATGATCCTAAAGAGTTAAAGAAAGCCAAACCACCCTCTTTCGATGGAGATATTAAGAAAGGGGAAGAGGCATAATCTTGGCTGATTAGTTTAAAGAAGTACTTCAGAGTCCATGACTACTCTGAAAACTTGAAGGCTTGAATAACCATCTTCAACCTGAATGGAAAATATTCCATTTGGTGGGAAGACCTTAAGAATGTGAAAGGAATCCATGAAGAGGACTGATCAAGGAAACAGTTTGAGAATCACTTCAAGAAGAAGTATCTATCAGAGAAATACTTTGATGGGAAGACTAAGGAGTTCTATGAACTCAAGCTGGGAAAACTCATCATAGAGGAATATGTCAATAAATTCCTTAAGCTGCTGAGGTATGTACCCTACATAAAATATGAAAAGGTAAAAGTGCAATGATTTATCAGCGGGTTACCTCAGAACTACCAGAACATGATTGATTTTGATGAGCAAAGAGCTTCGAAGACACTATCCGGAAGGCAAAGTATTGTTATGAATAGTTCTAGAGTCAGACATAACCTCACGAGGATTGGAAGAAGAAGAGTAGTTCGAGATTCAAGAAGAAGGGGTTTAAATCCTCAAGATTTAAGAACTATAGGAAGGATTCTAGGATGAGCCTTCCTACCCGAAGTGTGTATCAACAGAATTTCCCCTCCTAGAGTGGAAATAAACCTTTTGGATCAACCCCAAGAAAGACTGATAACCCAAATATAAAACCCTTGAAATATTGGGGTTGTGGAGAAGAACATCTGCTGAGGGATTGCCCAGATAGAAAACATAACAATAGGGGAGTCTACAACATCCAAGAAGCTACCACAGTCAATGATGTGGCTAAGAGCATGCCACAAATTTATGCAAATTTGGATAATAAACAAGCCGACCACCAAGCTTCAGTGGTGGAGATGGAAGGTATGATCGCCAACCATCTAGTTTCTATTTTAATTGACCCTGGTTCTAATTTGAGTTATGTGGCCCCTCAAACCATTGATAAGTGTAAAATGCAACCAATTAGACATGTTAAGCCATGGTTGGTACAACTAGCCACTGTAACCAAAAGAAAAGTAGTAGAGGTCGTACCAGCTTGCCAATTCATCATGGATGGATTACCCACCCAAGCAACCGTTAACATACTTCTCTTCCCTTAGGGTATTATGAACTGTTGATTGGTATGGACTGGTTAGCTGCTTATAAAACTAAGTTGGACCATTACCATAAAACTTTGGAATGTGTAAATGAAGAAGGGATAAAGATAACCCTCCGAGGGATTCAAAAGTCTGTCTCAGTGAGACAAATATCAACCCTTCAAATGAAAAAGTATTGCAGAAAGGGATGTCCTCTATATGCAATATAGGTGTTGGAATCTATTGAGGGTGACAAAACAAATCTAGAGGACCACCCCATCTTAGGAGAGTATAAATATGTATTCCCAGAAGAGGTACCGGGTCTACCTCCGAGAAGAGACATTGACTTCTCGATAGAACTTGCACTAGGAGTAGGATAGACACCCTATAGGATGAGTACACCTGAGCTAGTTTATATTAAGCTACAACTAAAGGAAATGATGGACAAAGGCTACATCCAACCCAGTGTGTCTCCATGGGGAGCACCAACCTTGTTTTTGAAAAAGAAAGATGGCAGGCTCCGACTGTGCATAGATTATAGACAACTCAATAAGACAACCATAAAGAACAAGTACCCCTTACCAAGAATCAATGACTCGCTCAACCAATTAGGGGGTGCTTCCATTTTATCAAAGATTGACTTAAGGTATGAATACCATCAAGTCCGAATCAAGGATGAATACATCCAAAAAAAAAACTTTAGGACAAGGTTTGGTCACTATGAATTTGTGGTGGTGCCCTTTGGATTAACTAATGCCCCCACCACTTTTATGTGCTTGGTGATTAATGCACTCATCAAATTCCTAGACAGATTTGTATTGGTTTTCATTGATGATATCCTAATATACTCCAAGAACAGAGAGGAGCATGAAGAACATCTTAGACTTGTACTTCAAGTGCTAAGAGAGCATCAACTCTACACTAAGTTTAGCAAGTGTGACTTTTTCTAGAAGCAAGTCCATTACTTAGGCCATGTTATTTCTAAAGAAGGAGTGGTAGTAGACCTCGACAATATCAAATATATTATGGAATGGCCTACCCCCAAAGGATGTATCTGATATCTGATCCTTTATGGGCTTAGCAGGATATTATAAAAGGTTTATAAAAGGATTATCCAAGATTGGTTGTCCAATCATTGCCCTTCAAAAAAACAAGGCTAAATTCACTTGGACATCAGAATGTGAAGAAATATTTCAGGAATTGAAATACCTTCTGACCCATGTGCCCATGATGAATATTGCAGACCCTGATAATAACTTCCTCTTGTGCACAGATGCCTGCAAGGAAGGACTTGGAGGAGTCCTTATGCTAGAAAGGCGTTTAATTTGTTACGAATCTAGAAAATTGAATGAGCATGAAATCAATTATGTGACCCATGATCTAGAGTTGGCTGCCATAGTGCACACTTTAAAAATATGGAGGCATTACCTCATGGGTAGGAGATTTGTACTTATGATAGACCATTGTGGGTTGAGGCACTTGTTTGATCAACCAAAACTCAATGCCAAGCAAGCTAGGTGGATGGATATCCTTAGTGAGTTTGATTTCAAAATTAAATACATCAAAGGAAAGGAAAATAGGGTGGTCGATGCCCTTAACAGAAGTGTGAAAATGATTCACCCGACAATGGTGAGCACCTGCGAAACAAATGTCAGGGAAAGATTCATGAATTCACAAGAAACATATGCATTCTTCAAGACCGTGACCTCATACCTAAGGCAAGAGCCTACAGGGATAAAGTATGAAGGCTATCGGATGCTTGATGAAGGTCTGTTGACCTACGGAAACATATTGTATATTCCAAGTTGTGACAACTTGAAGAGGTTCATAATGGACGAACTGCACAAGAGACCATATACGGGTCATCCAGGTTATCAAAAAATGATTACGACCACTAGAAAACAATTCTATTGGCCTAGATTGAAAAAGGACATAGCTGATTATTTAGCTAAGTGTCTAGAATTCTAGCAAGTTAAGGCATAACACTAGCACCCAATAGGGTTGTTACAACCTCTACCAATTCCAGAATGGAAATGGGAAACCATATCCATGGATTTCATCACCAGATTACCAAAATCAGCCAAGCAGAATGATGCCATCATGGTGGTGGTGGAAAAATTGAGCAAGTCCGCTCACTGCGTTCCTATCAAATAAACTTGCAAGGTGATAGATATTGCCAACATCTTCATGAAGGAGATATTCAGACTTCACGGCATGCCTTGGGAGATTGTATTTGACAGAGACACAAAATTCACTTCAAGCTTTAGGAAATCCTTGATGGCTGGTTTTGAGACTAAATTGTTATTTAGCACAACCTATCACCCTCAAACTGATGGAAATACATAAAGATTAAACCAGATATTAGAAGACATGTTAAGGATGCATGTAATGCATCAGCCTAAGAAGTGGGAAGAGTACCTTCCATTGGTATAATTTTCCTACAAAAATGATTATCAAGAGTCACTAAAGATGAGCCATTTTGAAGCCCTCTATGGTAGACAGTGAAAGATTCCAATCAGTTGGAGTAATCCAGTGGATGGAATTACAATCAGACCCGACATACTGAAATAAATGGAACAACAAATGATTCAGATAAAGAAAATTTTGAAGATTTCTCAGGATAAACAAAAGAGTAATTCCAACAGAAAGAGAAATCTCAGAGAGTTCAAGATAGGAGACCATGTCTGTCTCAGAGTTAGGCCCATGAAGAGTTCCCTGAGAATGGGAGCTTGTGCCAAGTTGGCACCTCGGTATTGTGGACCCTTTAAAGTCTTAGATAGAGTGGGACTTGTAGCCTATAGGCTGGCACTCCCTCCCACAATAAAGGCACATGATGTGTTCCATGTTTCATTATTGAAGAAATATGGACACGATTCTAATCATATAATTGACTTGTCTGTGATCCAGGTGGAGCCGAAGAGAGAATTCCTTCTAGAACCTCAATGCATACTAGACAGGAAGGAAACCACACTCAGGAACCAAACCATTGCACATGTCAAGGTGTAGTGGAAACACTTTAGCTTAGATGAGGCTAAGTGAGAAATGGAGGATGCCATGAGACATGCATATCCATTTTTGTTCACTTCTTTATATACATAGCATGTTGACAGATAGAACATCGAGGACGATGTTCCTTTAAGGGGGAGGGAATTGTAACACCCCTATTTCCCCCTGTTTGTAAATATAATTATATGGGCCAAGGGACTATGGAAAACTCAATATGTGTGAATGTTTGATTTAATGGACCTTTGTATAAAAGGTCAATGAATGTAAATTTTGTTATTTACTAGAAAATGGATAAGTGTTGCATGACTGATGGAAAGGGGATGTGCTAAGAGAGACCACAAATTCTATGAAAGAGAGGGTGAAGGGGACCAGGAATGGTTGCATTAACCTCCACCAAACCAATACCTTACTGGATTTAATTGCTGAGGACCATAATAGACCTTTGACCTAGAAATGAAGTACAGTCAGGCTGGTAGGTGGGAAGACCTCCTCAAGAGTTAATGAGGGGATGGGGCATATAAACCATCTATAAGGATTTCAAACCTGAGCATAGATTGGGAATTTGAGCCACACACAATATTTCTAAGGAAGGAAATAAAGGAGGGTGTGGTGGGCATAGGAAGACCTGGGAAGAGTGAAGAGACAAGAGACTAAGCCCTCGGGTTCAAGGAATAAATAAGGGATGAGTGTGTTTTGGTCACATGAAATGGATAGAAGGGTCATGATACAAGATGATAAATGAGGTTGGTCCTCCTTGCTTGGTATTGTGTAAAATGTTTCCAAGATCCCACGGGAGGAGGAGAGTAAACTCCGTCCCTACTATCACTGAGCCGAAAGAAAAGATTCTATCACTGAGCATCGTGGTCTAGCTCGAGGGTGGCTAGTGGTAAATCCTTTAGGAGTGACTGAGCCTATGGTTGGGTGGAAACGAGCACCTCTTTTAGCAGTTGCTTCACGTTATCTGGTTCTAATAAGTGTTTTCATACTATATGCATTGAATTGAGAATAATGGATGCATGCATGTATTTATATATCTATAAATGGTTTCTATATTGAAATGGTTAAGTTATGTGTATGCGTTTTCTTCCTTGAGAGTCTTATGCTTTTTCTTGATTTTCCATATGCTCCAATTTAACCATCGAAGGTGTTTTTCCCAGGGAATTACCTCACAGTTCCAAAGTCGAAGCAAGCCTCTTGGCACTGCTACCATCTCAGTAATTCCATGATATTTTCCCCGCCTTCCTTCAGAACTTAAAGTTTTGTGAACTAGGAAGGTGCTTCCTTCAAACCAGTGGTCTAAGAGACCTTAGGCTTGTGCCCATGGCCTTAACCAAATATTGGCTAAGAGTAGAGATTATAGCCCGTGATTCATCAGATTGTCCATACAACTAGGGTCTAGGAACCCTGCACTAAGCTCGAAAGGAGCTATCTCTTTATGGTTTCAGAGCTTCAGGAGCTCGAAGCCCTAGGATTTCAAACTTCATGAATGTCAAATTTACCCAAATGCCAGAGTCACGAAAGGTTGCGAGTCATTGATCTGGGGAGTCCATTGGGGCCCCTTCTCGACCGTTCGATCGTCTAGTGGAAGGTTTCGCACATGGTACTTCGACAAAATCCTGCCTCGAGAAAACAGAGTGGCAGTGAAGCCAAAAAATCTGAAGTCTGAAGTCGCGAGGTGACCAAGACCATTGATCAAAGGAGCCTTTGGGTTCCTTCCTAACCGTCAGATTTGGGCTATGGTCATCCTAGCGTTAACCAAACTTGGGAGAAAAGAGGAGTCTGCACCACCAAACCCCGAACACCGAACTTTTGAAGTAACAAGAGCTGTAGATCCATGGATCTACATGGTCAAATCTTGACCATGAGATCTAAGGGATGTTGGAAGGCTTTCAGTCTGGAGTGACGTGGCATAGTGACATCACCCAGGAACACGTGGAACCCAGTTTTAAGTGCCACATGTTACCCATATTCGTACGTATCACATACCTGATAGATCCTTTGGAACATGACATGTGCCATCCTGGATGAGGGCATGTGTCGCCCCTGACCCTTCTACATGTCAGCCCCTGGTACGTGCCCACCTACCCGAAGTGGTTGGTGAAGTGACCGGAACTTCGGGAGTCCATCCTAGCCGTTGACGCAAGGAGACACTTGGCATCAAATCCTCTACTCCGGAGGAGATTCACTCTGGAGGAATTGAAGCTTAGTGCTTCGAAAATCCCCGAAGTTCAGAGTAACAAAGAGAATCTCAACTGTCCTTTGTTTGGGGACGTGTGGCGGGTGATCCATTAATTAAGAGGATAGCCACTTTGGAGAAAAGTGTAAGGAGAACTCCTGAAGGCTTGGAGGTCAGAGTTCACCTGAGTCGTCGATCTAAAACTCCAGAAGGATTGCCCTTCAGAGGTTAGCATTCATGAGTGCTTTGGAATTCGCCAAAGCATAGAGTCCTGAAGTAAGTGTGGTCCATTGATATTGAAAGAAAATAAGGACCGTTGATCCCTGTAAGCATACCCGAAATCCATCGATTCGACAATTCAGAAGATTTATGGTGTCATAAGTTGAAAATGTCTGGAGCCCAAAGCTCTGAAGCACCGACACAAGCACCTGTTGTCTTGGCATTTGTTCATTGCCACAGTCATATGCGATTGTAGCTGGAGGGAAGAGTCTAGGTTGAGAATTGAATTCAAAAGGCCAAACGTTGAATTCCCCATTAGTCTGTGAGTTAGCCGAGGACCAAGTCCAATCGTTGGATTTGTTGGCGGATGGATTAATGCCATAGAATTAGGGACACTAGAAGTTTTGGGATATCAGAGAACTCAAGGAGAAGGATATTGAGTCATACCCACGTGGACCGCCCATGGCCTTGACTAATGAACACCCAAGGAACTTGCGAGAGGTATATCTACCAGCTTAGAGCTCGGTTTTGAGCATGGAGACCATGGCTAAAAATCTCTGGACGAACAGAATGGGATAGAGACCCCGAATGGAGGATTTGATTTCTTAAGAAGAACAAAATTTCGACGCCCCACCCTGGGTGTGTTACACCCTACTCTATCCCATGCACATCCATCTTTATATATCTATATCTTCTTTGTCACTTCCATTCCATTTTACAAACGTAATTATGGTGTGTGGGAAGCCAACTCCATACTATTATCATACAAGGGATGTTTCCATAATGAATAGGGACTTTTCGCACCATGATAGGCAAGTTAGGAAATCCTTTTTACATGCTAACCTTCATATATTCCCTCAATCAAACATGATTTCCTAGACTACCTACAAAGGAATGATATAGTGAAAAAATCTCTCTATCATTAATCAAGTCACTAAAAGTTCCATCATATTATATAGTGAAGTCCGTAGTTTTGTAAATATTATATTGATACTCATACAATGGCTGGAGGAATAACCTCCCTTTGTATGTGGCCTCGTATGACTATTGGGTTGGTAATTCCTATTTCCTAAACATACATAGATAAGGAAGTAAACCAACTCTCTTAAGTGATAATTAGATATAGGTGTGAAACCCTTTTAGGAGTTACTAGAACATAATTTATTTATGATAAACATGTCTCTTTAACCTTGATCATAGCTCCCTTTACAATATTATGGTTGGATCATCGTCCCTAAACTCATACAATAGGTGATGGCTACACTGCTGCCTGTATTATACATAAAGACAAATTTATGGCCATATAAGAGATCTCAATACCGGTCTTAGTGTAAACCTTCAATTGATCCTAAACTTGAATGCTCTCTTACATAAAGATAAAGTTCCCTAAATAAGGATTTCCCATCAATGCAAGCAAGTTGGTTTTCTAGACCCATGTATTGTGATACTTATTGTGTCAGTGTTTACCTTGATATATGCTTCTTGGGATGGATACTTCCTCGTACAATTTTAGGTTGGTACAAGTCCCCCATGCTTATTAGTCCCCATTGAAGGCCTGAGACTATAACAATCATTTTTGCGTTGACTACGTTTTTCTTTTTGCATTGACCAAAAATTTGGTGTTTTTTTCCAAAGTTAAGCTTTACTAGGAGCAATCTAATTTTTCTTCCTATGTTGTGATTGGTCCTTCATAACAACATCTTATTTTCAGTTCGGTGGGGGGGATTGAATATGGAATTTAATTATGCAGGTTTGGTGGATGGTTGGAATGGATGGATGTACGATTCTCAAAGTTTAAAAACCATCACAGTTTACGAAGCTTGCTACAATGTCAACTAACAATTGGTAGCATTTAAAGCAGTGAGACAGACAATATGCATATACATATTGTGTTTAGATTGTTCATAAATTTAGTACGATTCATAGGTTTTGAAAGTATTTATGTGTACTGCTTGACTTGATTCTCTACAATAGCTTTCATGAATTACAAGGAGCTTTAATTGAATACTTTTGTTCTAATTAATTTTTGAATTCTTTGGTTTTGATCACAATATACTAATATATAAGAGAGGAAGGCGAGGTTGTTTCGAAAGTTATGGGTGTTGCGGTTGGTGAATTGGAAGAGATCTAGATTTTTGGGCTTGTACAAATCTATGAGAGTGGGTAAGAAGTCCTATGCATATAGTATCTTGCTTCTAACCAGTTGTATTTTAGACAATTACAATTAGTTTCTATAGTTGTTTTTTGATAGAGTTTGCTTTGTGCATAGTGTAGTTAGCTCCATTGTATTGCTGGTTTTTCTAGAAGCAAGTCAAGTTGGGCACGGGATGTTACAAAGACTGTGTAGGGAGAAAATAGTCAAAGGTGAGTAGGGAGAGAGGGTTCAATATTTTGAGGTTGTATCGTTTTCTCTTTTTTTTTGGGTTGCTTAATGCTTTTATCTACTATTTCATCTATTATGGTTCAGATAGACATAGTTTTTCTGTATTTGTAAGTGCTAGGAGTGGCGAGTTCTAGGAGTTCTAATTTTGGGGATGTGGAAATGTGCGTCAGAGTGTAAGAAATCCTCTACATTGTATGTTATATGCCAACAAAAATTAGGTCATTATTCTTATTTTTCATTTCCCTGTTATCGACTTCTATTTTTCATCTTGTTTTGTAGTTGATTGATGTTATGGAGATTATATGGGTATACATTTAGGGAGCGGTGCATTATTTTGCATGTGCTGTGGAGCAATGTTGGTTTTAGGTTGGATGCATTTTAATATGGCAGTCGGGGATTGTTTGGTTCGTTCATTGCACTATGTTGCATTTGTTTTTTTTTTGGGGGGGGGGTTTGATTATAGTATAAGCAGGTTGATTTTTCTATGAAGATATGGAGGCACTTGGTGCCACTATATCCTGTGCATCTTGACAGTGGTAGAGGAGTATCACTGAGACAACCAATGTTGTGTTGTTGTTTGATAGAGTTTTCTTTGGTCATAGTGCAACTATTTTTGTTTTGTTGTTGGTTTTCCCAGAAAAAAGTCAAGTGTGCAGGGGGATGTTACAGATAGTTATAATCCAGAAGTGGTCAAAGCTGAGCAGGGAGAGAGGGTGTGATGTTTTTAGGTTGCNNNNGGGGGGGTTCCTTAATGCATTTATCTACTATGCAATAAATTATGGTTCAGAGAGACAGAGTTGTTTTGGATTTACAAGTGCTAGGAGTGGCGAGTTCCAAGAGTTCTAATTTTGTGGTTGTGGAAATGTACCTTAGAGTGTAAGAAATCCTCTGCATTGTATGCTATATTACAGGGAAAATTAGGTCCTTATTTGTATTTTTTGTTTCCCTGTTATCAACTTGTATTTTTCATCTTTTTTTGCAGTTGATTGATGTTATGGAGATAGTGTGAGTATAAAGTTAGGGAGAAGTGCATTATTTTGCATGTGCTATGGAGAAATGTTGTTTTTAGGTTGGATGCATTTTCATATGGTGCTGGGGATTGTTTTGTTGGTGAACTGCATTGTGTTGCATTTGTTATTTTTTTGGGGGGGCGAGGGGTTTGATTATAGTATAAGTAGGTGGATTTTTCTATGAACATATGGTGACACTCGATGCCTCTATGTTCTGTGCATTTTAGTAGTGGCAGAGGAGTATCACTGAGACAACCGATACTATGTATTTTCAATTCTTGTGTGGAGAATTCATTCTAGTTAGGGGATGTAATTTGGACAATATCCAATGATTTGTTAGAGGTTGGTTTTGTTGGATTTGTAAGAAAGTGGAAGTGATTTAGAGCTTGTGTGCTGTGTGAGGGGCATAGTTGTGTGGAGGGTGAAGATATGGCTATTGAAAAACCTCTGTCCAACCTCAAAAGTAGATAAGTAAAAAGTCCCGTGACTAGCAGATTGTCCAAAGAAAAATATATTGCAGACCTGGGATTAGCCCAAGGCCAAGAGCATGATGCCAATTTGCTAAAATGTCTTTTACACATATATCAACTACCTTTCAAATAACAATAGCCATAATAAAAAACCATCAAGCAATCTACATATAAGAAGCACATTTGCTCGACACTACTTGTAGATGAATGGAATTTGCTCCTAAATAGGAGCAAATCAATTTATTATAAACCGGTGACCTATTTTACAAATTACTTGGCTTGTCACAATCACAGATGCAAAACTATTGGAAATGTGGAGGTGCAAAAGTGTAGCAATGTGGGAGGGTGACCTACGTGGGTTCTATGTAGAAGGCTTTAAAAAAGAGCATCTTATATCAGCTACCTTTCGAATAGAAACAACCATAATAAAAAACCGTCAAGCAGTCTATAGATAAGAAACACATTTTCTTGGTGCTGCTTGTAGATTCATGGAGTTTTCTCTTAAATGGGAGCAAATTAATTTATTATAAACTAGTGACCTATTTTGCAAATACATGGCTTGTCACAATCACAGATGCCAAACTATTGGAAATGTGGAGGTGTAGAAGTGTAGAAATGTGGGAGGGTGCCCTATGCGGGTTGTCCACATAAGGATTAAAAATATAGTGTCTTAAGTAGACCAAGTATAGTTGTGCAAGGTGCATGAGTATTCAAAATAGATTGAGCAAATGCTTACTCAATTATTAGTGATTGTGAAGGATTCTAGACTTTCAACCCTTGCGCTGAGAATTCATGCCACTTATGGTTTTCCATTGGCATAGTTGATTGGATAAATACTTGTGCAATTGGCAGAGCCATGTCATTAACACTTCGACATAGGTGTATGCTACATAGAGTTGGTACTGGTACTTGTCTATTTAGCACTTGGTCTATATTCAAATCTTGTGCAGAGAAGTGGTACATATGGTCCCTCCACACTGCCATAGTTATGCATCTGGCATCATGTTTGATAGTATGTTCTCTATGCATAGTGCAATTACTTTGTTTCATTCAAATTTCCATTGGAATTGGTGTGGTGTTTAAGAAAACCAGTTCTCTCTTATCAACTATATTTACACGTATATAAGCTACCTTTCAGATAGTAATAACGATATTCAAAAAACTTCGAGTAGTGTAAAGATAAGCAACACATGATTTGCAGTGCTTCTAGATGGATGTTGTTTCCTCCTAAATTGGAGCAAATCAATTTACAATAAATTAGAGACCTATATTGCAAATTGCATCACTTTTCACAAACAACAATGCAAAACTATTGGAAATGTGGAAGCATGATGGTGTAGCAATGTGAGAGGATGAACAGTGCGAGTTCTCCACACAAGGCTTAAGAATAGACAATCTTAAGTGCACCAAGTATAGCTATGAACATATGGAAACACCCGATGCAACCATTTCTTCTGCACCTTGGCAGGGGTAGAGGAATATGGCTAGGATAGCGAGTACTATGTATTTTCAATGCTTGTGCAAATAATTCATGCTAGTTATTATTTTGCAGTTTAGCACCTACTATTGTAAAATCTTTGTCCAACATTGAAAGTGGCCAAGTAAAAATAATTTTGACTAACAAATTATCAAAAGGAAAATAGATCTCATAGCTCACATTACCCCAAAGACAAGAGCAAGATGCCAATCGACTAAAATGTCTTTTATACATATATCAACAAACTTTCAAATAGGAATATGTATAATAAAAAACCATCGAGTAGTCTACAGATAAGCATTACATTTTCTTGACACATTTTCTATATGCATGGACTTTCCTCCTAAAGGGGGGCCAATAAATTTATCATAGATCAATGACCTCATTTGTGAATTGCATCACTTGTAAGAAGGACAAATGCAAGAGTATTGGAAATGCAGAATTGTTGAAGTATAGATAATGAAATTGGATCAAAACCCTATTAAATGACAACTAGAAGAAGGTTCTTTGAAAAACATTTAGCATATATATAATAAAATTTATACCAATGAAACTAAAAAAATCTAGACCCAAGGATAAATGTGATAAACCCTAGATTGCAAATAAGAAAAAGAAAAAAGGGGGAAATGATTTTGGGTGTTTTGAGTGGTTGAAGATGAAGATAAACCAATTCCTAGAGAGGGCTATGGGGTATCTACACTAGATCTAAGTGAGGCTTAGGGTTTGATATGCGACAATGTTGATGGCACCCAGAGGATTGTTTCTCAATCATTATCTAGGGTTAGATAGTTCTTATCAATATTGGATGGGGGGATCGGTCCATGAAGCCTTTCCAAGTACTAACAAGATGTTCTCAGAGGTTGGCCAATGAAAAAGGGAAGAGGCCTAGGATGTCCTACCTTAATGCAATGGAGAAATTATTCAATGGTCAAAGGAGGAAGGATATAAAACCATACCTCTGGAACTGTGACCCCAAGAACTATGACCCATGGAACTATGACCTATGGAATTGTGACTTCGGGAACTATGACCCATGGAAATGACCTTTGAAACTGCTACCCTAGGAACTGTGACTCATGGAACTATGACCTGTAGAACTATGACGTATGGAACTATGACCCTTGGAACTATTACAGCTGGAACTATGACTTTTGAACTGTGACCCCAAGAGTTACTATGAACTATGGAACTATGACCTATGGAACTGTGACCCCAAGAGTTACTATGACTTATGGAACTGTGACCCTAGGAACTATGACCCATGGAACTATGACCTCTGGAAATATGAACTCCATAACTGTGAACTTAGGAAATATGACCCATGAAACTATCACCTTTAGAGATGTGACCCCATGAACTATGACGTTTAGAACCGTGGCCCCATGAACTATGACCCATGGAACTATGACCTATGGAACTAACACCTATGGAATGACCCCATGAACTATGACCCGTGTAACTATGAAATCTAGAACTATGACCTTTGCAATGACCTATGGAATTATGACCTCTGGAATTGTGTCCCAGGAACTATGACCCACATAACTATGACCTGTGGAACTATGACCTATGGAACTACAACCCCATGAAATATGACCCATGGAATTATGACCTTAAGAAATATGACTTGTGGAATGACCCCGGGAACTATGAACTATGGAAATATGACCTTTAGAACTATGAACTTGGGAACTATGACATGTGGAATGACCTCTAGAACTGTGAACCCAAGAACTGTGACTCATGGAACTATGACCTATGGAACTACGATCTCCATAACTATGACCCCAAGAACTATGACCTATGGAGCTATGACCTATAGAACTATGACCTTGAGAACTATGAATTATGGAATGATCTCTAGAACTATGACCTATGGAACTGTTACCCCAAGAAATATGACTTGTCGAACTATTACCATGAGAACTATGACATTTGGAATGACCTCTAGAACTATGACCTCTGGATCAATGACCTCTGGAACCTTGACCTCATGAAATATGACCTGTGGAACTATGACCTCTACAACTATGACCCCAAGAACTAGGGCCCATGGAGCTATGACCTATGGAACTATGACCCCAGGAACTATGACCCGTGGAACTATGACCTATGGAACTACACCCTTTGGAACTTTGAACTCTGGAACTATGACCCGTGGAATTGTGACTTGTGGAACTATGCCCTCTTGAACTTTGACCTCTGGAACTATGACTTGTGGAATGAACTCTGGAACTATGACCTCTGGACCTATGACCTCATGAGCTATGACCTCTGGAAATATGCCCCTTGGAACTTTGAACTCTAGAACTATGAACTTTGGAATGACTCGAGGAACTATGACCTATGGAATGACCACATGAACTGACCTGTGGAACTATGACCTCTATAACTATGACCTATGGAACTATGATCCCAAAAACTATGACTTGTGGAACTATGAACTCTGGAACTATCACATGTGGAACTGTGACCCTAGGAACTATGACCTATGGAACTATGACCTTTGAAACTACGCCCTCTAGAACTACCTCTAGAACTATGACCTATGGAACTATGACCTCTAGAACTACACCCTCTAAAAATTTGACCTCTAGAACTATGACCTATGGAATGACCTCTAGAACTACGACCTCAAGAACTATGACCCTAGGAACTATGACATGTGGAATGACCTCTAGAAATGTAACCTTGAGAACTATGACCCATGGAACTATGAACTTTGGAACTGTGACCCTAAGAACTATGACTCATGGAACTAGGATATTTGGAACTTTGAAATTTGGAACTATGACATGTGGAATGACCCCAGGGGCTATGACTTGTGGGACTATGACCTCTAGAACTATGATCTGTGGAACTATGACCCCAGGAACTATGACCCATGTAACTAGTTCCACAGGTCATAGCTCTAAAGGCATAGTTCCTGGGGTCATAGTTCCAAACTTCATAGTTTTATAGGTCATAGTTCCACAAGTCATAGTTCTTGGGATCATTCCACAAGGCATAGTTCCATAGTTCAAAGTTTCAAAGGGTGTAGTTCCAGAGTGTTGATTTTTTGTAGTTTGGGGAAGTGTTCCCACAAGAGGCCATGGTGTCGGGCATCTAGGAATCCTTATTAGCACCAAATCAATATTTCATTTAAGTGAAACCTTGGAGTGAGGCTAGGGCCACATGGGTAAGTTGATGGGCTTTGTGGGCTTGTGTTGGGGTTTCACACCCACAAATAAGAATTAAATATTCTAATATAATGTTGAGTTTAGTGAAGGGCTCCTTAGAGTAAGTTAAGGGATTCTAATCTCACATTAGACTCCTATAAAAGAAGATGAGAATATTGTGACATCTCATTGTGAAATTATGGAGATGGCATAAGTGAGTAAACAATTGTGCTAGGAGGATGGAGATAGCAAGAAAATTTCTTCAGCTAGGAAATCTGGCCTAGGGTTTCTAGTTTTATATTTTATGTTCTTGGCAAGGAGAAACAACATGTGTGAGAGGGGAGAGAGGCTGCACATGTGGAGGAGAAGTTGCAACCGAGAATAAAACGCCGCATGTGTGGTACAAACCACACTTGCAGACTGTACAAGTCCATACAACAATTCGTACAAGTCCATGCATCAGGTTTCACATCTGAGGACAAAAGAAAGGTGCACATGCGATTTTTATGGGGCAATTTGAGGCCACATGTGTGAATATTTGGGCATAAAAACATGTCCATATAGGATGAAGTCAACAGGTTGTATAGGTGACCTATAGCAAATTTGTTGATTTGAAATTCTTCCAGGTAATTTGTTGAGTTGGGTTGTTGAATATCTGAATTTGTGAGGATAGATTTTGTCCTCTATTTTGGTGATTTTTCTGGTTGTAAAGAAGTCATATTTTTCCTTCAGAAAATTTCTGAATTTGACATTTACAGAACAAAAATTTTATGTCTCAAATGTGTAAATGATTTATCTTAGATATTGATGTTTCCACCGTTGTAAATTTTCTATCATAATTTAAGTGTAAAGTTTTTCAGTGATAACAACTAGGTTTTACTGTTGAATCACTAGGAAGCAATTTTCAGATCTGAAATTAGTCACATAGAGTACATGTGAAAATTGATACAAAGGTCATAGTTCCTAGGGTCACAGTTCCAAAGGTCATCGTTCCTAGGTTACAGTTATAGAGGTCATAGTTCCTATGGTCACAGTTCCAAAGGTCGTATTTCCAGAGGTCATTCCATAGGTAAAAATTCCAGAGGGTGTAGCTCTAGAGGTCATAGTTTCACATGTCACAGTTCCAGAGGTCAAAGTTCCAGAGGGTGTAGTTCCAAAGGTCATTGTTCAACAGGTCATAGTTCCACAGGTGATAGTTCCAGAGGTCATAGTTCTACATGTCATAGTTCCTAGGTCCATAGTTCCACAAGTCATAGTTCTAGAAGTCAAGTTCATGGAGTCATTCCACAGGTCATAGTTCCACACATCATAGTTCCTGGGGTCATTCCACAGGCCATAGTTCAAGAGTTCAAAGTTCCAAAGGGCATAGCTCTAGAGGTCATAGTTCCATGGGTCATAGTTCCTGGGGTCATAGTTCAAGAGGTCATAGTTCTACAGGTCATAGTTCTTGGGGTCACAGTTCGAGAGGTCATAGTTCTAGAGGACATTCGATAGGTCAAAGTTCTAGAAGACGTAGTTCCAGAGGTTAGAGTTCCGCATGTCATAGTTCTAGAGTTAAAGTTCCAAATGGCATAGTTCTAAAGGTCATAGTTCCATGGATCATAGTTCTATGGTTCATAGTTCTTAGGGTCATAGTTCTAGAGGTCATATTTCCATGGGTCATGGTTCTTGGGGTCATAGTTTCAGAGGTCATAGTTCCATGGGTCATAGTTCCTGGGGTCACAATGCCAGAGGTCATTCCACAGGTCATAGTTCATGAGGTCATAGTTCCACACATTATAGTTCTTGGGGTCACAATTCCTGAGGAAATTCCATAGGTCATAGTTCTTGAGGTCATAGTTCTAGAGGTCATAATTCCACAGGTCATAGTTCCTAGGGTCATTCCGCAGGTCATAGTTCCATGGGTCATAATTCTTAGGGTCATAGTTCCAAAGGTCATAGTTCCACATGTCATAGTTCCATTAGTCATACTTCCTGGGGTCACAGTTCCAAAGGTCATAGTTCCATAGTTCATTCCACAGGTCATAGTTCCCAATGTCATAGTTCTATAGGTCATAGTTCCATGGGTCATAGTTCCTAGGGTCATTCCACAAGTCATAGTTACAAAGGTAGTAATTCCATTGGTCATAGTTCCTGGGGTCACAATTCTAGAGTTCATAGTTCCAGAGGTCATAGTTCCATAGGTCATAGATCCTGGGATCATAGTTCCAGAGGTCATTCCAAATGTCATAATTCCCCAGGTCATAGTTCCCCATGTCATAGTTCTAGAGGCCATAGTTCCACAGGTCATTGTTCCTGGGGTCATTCCACGGTTATATTTATAGAAGTCATATTTCTATGGGTCATATTTCTCGGGGTCACAGTTCCAAAGTTCATAGTTCCACAGGTCATAGTTCCTAGGGTCATAGTTCCTAGGGTCACAGTTCCTAGGGTCACAATTCCATAGGTCATAGTTCCATGGGTCATAGTTCCTAAGTTCACAGTTCCAGAGGTCATATTTTAATGGGACATAGTTCCTGGGGTCACAGTTCTAGAGGTCATATTTCCACAGTTCATAGTTCTTGGGGTCACAGTTCCAAAGTCATAGTTTCATAAGTTAGAGTTGAATGACTCATAGTTCCTAGGGTTACAATTCTAGATGTCATAGTTCCATGGGTCATAGTTGTTGGGGTCATAGTTCTAGAGGTCATAGTTCCACAGGTCATAGTTCTTGGGGTCACAATTCCAAAGGTCATAGTTCCATGGGTTATAGTTCCCGGGGTCACAGTTCTAGAGGTATGGTTTTCTTGCCTTCCCCCTTTGACCATTGAATAATTGTTCCATTTCATTAAGGTAGGAAATCCTAAAGATCTTCCCTTTTTCATTGGCCAACCTTTGAGATCATCTTGTTATTACTTGGAGAGGCTTCATGGACTGATCCCCCCATCCAATCTTGAGAAGAACTATCTAACCTTGGACAATGTTTGAGAAATAATCCTCTGGGTGCCATCAACATTATCCCATATCAAACCTAAGTGTCACCTAGATCTAGTGTAGAGACCCCATAGCCTTCTCTAGGCACTAGTCTATATTAGTCTTCAACCACTCAAAAAGCCCAAAATTATTTCCCCCCTTTTTTCCTTTTCTTAATTGCAATCTAGGGTTTATCACATTTATCCTTGGGTCTAGATTGTTTTAGTTTCATTAGTATATCTTTTATTATATCCATGCTAACTTTTTTTCAAAGAACATTCTTCTAGTTGGAATTTAATAGGGTTTGGATCCAATTTTATTGTCTATACTTCTACAATTCTGCATTTCCAATACTCTTGCATCCATCATTTTGACAAGTGACACAATTCAAAAATTAGGTCACTGATCTATGATAAATTCATTGGCCCCCCTTTAGGAGGAAAGAACACACATCTAGAAATAGTGCCAAGCAAATGCAATGCTTATATGTAGACTAGTCGATGGATTTTTATTATGCTTATTCCTATTCAAAAGGTAGCTGATATATGTCTAAAATACATTTTAGCTGATTAGGATCTTTCTCTTGGATTTGGGATAATGCTAGTTCTACAATATATTTGTCTTTTGATATTTTTCTAGTGAAAAGTGTTTTTACTTGGCCACTTTCGATGTTGTACATATATTTTGCAATAGCAGGTGCCAAACTACACAATAATAACCAACATGAATTCTCTACACAAGCATTGAAAATACATAGTACTAGCTATCCTAGCCATATTCATCTTCCACTGCCAAGGTGCACAAGACATGGATTCACCAAGTGTTTCCATATGTTCATAGCTATACTTGGTGCATTTAAGACTTTATATTCTCAATCCTTCTGTGAAGAACCCTCACTGGTCATCCTCCAAAATTTCTACACCTCCGTGCTTTTGCATTTCCAATAGTTCTGCATTGTTGATTGTGAGAAGCGACACAATTCACAATATAGGTTCCTAATTTATTGTAAATTGATTTTCTCCAATTTAGGAGAAAATGACACCCATCTAGAAGAACTGTAAAGTAGATGTGATTCTTATATCTACATTGCTCGATGGTTTTTTGTTATATCTATTTCTATTCGAAAGTTATCCAATATACGTGTAAATACAACTAATACAAGAGACCTAGTTTGCTTAAACACCACACCAATACCAACAAAAATTTGAATGAAAAAAAGTAACTGCACTATGCATAGAGAACACACTATCAAACATGATGCCATATGAAGAACTACGACAATGTGGAAGGACCAGACATATCACTTCTCTACATAAGATTTGAATATACACCAAGTGATAAATAGAAAAAGTACCGAATCTGTGCATCATGAACCTATGTCAAAGTGTTGATGAAATCACTCTACCAATTTCACAAGTGTCTATCCAACAAACTCTGCCAATTCCAAAAGATAAGTGGCATAAATTCTCAGCTCAAGGGTCAAAAGTCTAGAATCCCGCACAAGGAATCATAATATAACAATCATTCACTTAGTCTATTTTGAATCCTCGTGCACCCCGCATAACTATACTTGGTCTAATTAAGATGCTCTGTTTTTAATTCTTGTGTGGAGAACCCTCATAGGTCACCTTCCCACATTTCTACACTTCCACACCTCCACACCTCCCCATTTCCAATAGTTCCACATCCGTGATTGTGATAAGCCACATAATTTGCAAAATAGGTCACTGGTTTATAATACATTGATTTTCTCCCATTTAGGAGCAAGCACCATGCATCTACAAGTAGTTCCAAGAAAATGTGTTGCTTGTCTGTAGATTTCTTGATGGGTTTTTATTATGGCTATTTCTATTTGAAAGGTATCTGATATAAACGCTTTGTTTTTAATCCTTGTGCAAAGAACCCGCATTGGTCACCCTCGCACATTACTACAGTTCCGCACCTCTGCATTTCCAATAGTTCCGCATCCATGATTGTGACAAGCCACATAATTTTCAAAATAGGTCACTAGTTTATAATAAATTGATTTTCTCCCATTTAGGAGAAAATGGCAGACATCTACAAGCAATGCCAAGCAAATGTGTTTCTTAACTATAGAATGCTTGGTGTTTTTTTATTATGGCTATTGTTATTCGAAAGGTATCAGATATATGTGTAAAATTTTTTTTAGCAAACAAACATCCTGCTCTTGGCCTTAGGCTAATCCCAAGTCTGCAATCTATTTTCCTTTGGACAATCTTCTGGTCACATGCCTTTTTACTTGTCCACTTTTGAGGTTGAACGGAGGTTCTGCAATAGCCATATCTTTTCCCTCTGCACATCTATGCCCCTCACACAACACACAAGCTCTAAATCATGATCCTTTGCTTTCAAATCTGACAAAACCAACCTATGACAAATCATTGGATATCATCCAAATTACATCCCCTAATTGGCATGAATTCTCCGCACATGCATTGAAAATACACGTCAGCTGTCTCAACAATACTCCTTTTCCACTGCTTTGATGCATAGGACATAATGGCACTAAGTGCTGCCATATGTTCATAGAAAAATCCAC